>BJCO01732775.1:0-10354 GCA_018326465.1 Flaveria floridana
TAAATCTCTTTATTAATTTATTAAATCAAAAAAGTGTTAAATAGTGTTATTAGTAATTAAGGTAATCATTTAATAGGAGAGAGAGGCGGGAATAGCAAATGGATGTTGGCTGAGAGAACGACACGTGGCAGATGGGTGGTTTAAGAGAGTGACATGTGGCATAAAAAACCTTTGTTTATTAGATAGGATAGATTAGTGGGGTTAATACGCCAAGTAGTAATGATGAGTATCTGGATTGAAAACAAATTATTTACGCATAGATAATAAATGCACGAGAAAAGTTAACGAACTTTGAGTCAATTAACGGACCTAACAGTAACGAATGTCACACGTTACCACCATTACACACCAAATCGACCACCTTATAGGCCTTCATTACCATCGTTGCCTTTAGGTCATCGCCACTATTTACATACTTTTTAAAAAATCATCAACCAGTTATTTACACGTGTAAATATGATTATTCACATGGATTTACATATTATGTGTATATCCGGTATTATGAATGTGTATAACGAATTTCATAAACAAACAAGTTTTTTTATATTTTATATAATTTTTTATGAAAGAAGAAAACGAGGGAAACATTTTTGTGTTTTTATTTTTTTTATTTTTATGTTATTTTTTGTTTTATAATGTTCTTATTATGTTTTCGTTAACTATCATTTTCCTATTGAAAACTAGCGGCTAAAATTTGTTGCTAGAGTTCTCATAAAAAATTGAGTTACTGTTCGAATACTCCCCTATATACATATATATATATATACATACATACATACATACATACATACATACATACATACATACATACATACATACATACATACATACATACATACATACATACATATATATACATATATGTATGTGTATATATCTCCCTCTCTCTCTCTCTCTCTCTCTCTCTATATATATATATATATATATATATATATATATATATGTTTCCATTCAAATGAAAACTAGTTTTTACAGAAAAAAACCAAAAGAACCAAACCCGACCAAACAGAAATGTAAAAAAAATTGATTCTATTTTTCATTTAACTGCACATAAGGGCAAAATAGTAATTTACAAATTGCAGTTCTGAGTTGTGGCGTGAATGACATAAATGTTCTTTCCATTTTAAAAGTAAGACCATCGATCACAGTTTTGAATACCTGCATATGAAGAAAAAGGCTACGAGTATCAAAATTAAAGGTAGATAATTCAATTATTGATGAGATTTATGCTTTCAAACACAATGATTTGTGTTGCGGGTTTGATAGATGTTTGGGAAGATTATCTAATGCATAATGGGTAATTATTTCTTATCAATGTTATTCTACTTAACCTTTCTAAAGGAAACCGGTCGATCCGTGTCCATAAACCCGTTGTGCAATTCCCTTAATTAATGCAAATTAATAGGACTGATAAATGCAATCGTGCATTTCATCCACAAGTTGTATTTTTTTCTAATGACTGGATTAAATGATATAATTTGCAGGAGAAGATGGAGAACTAGAATAAACTTGAATCGGAGACCAGGGAGTGGAATCAAATGACATAAATAAAATTATTTCATTAGACAGCATGTTAAAAAAGCCTTATAGATCTGGCACGTGATGCTAATTGTGTAAAAGCGAATGAGATGATAAACTATGATGTGGAGACTCATAATGAACAGGCTGGAATGAATCGAAGAATATCATATAAATGGTTGTTGAGGTTGGAATCTCCAACGTGAAATAAAGGCAAGGATGTATGTAACGACAGATCCAGATCATCCAGTTGATTGCACTTATGATATGGAGGGTTACGTTGGAAGGAGAATGTATGAAGAAACTTTTGAGACATTAAGCAATTGGGATGATGTAGGAATGTGACTTGATTTGGGATATATAGATAGACAATGTGAAAAAACCTATCGTGATTGTCATTTTGTATGTTTATTTATGATAAAAATATATATAATTTTTTGGTTGTATGTTAATTTATGATAAAATATATATATATAATTTTTAATAGCAAATTAATTAATTATGATCCAGAAGATGTTAAATATGTTATTAGGGCTTGTTCTGATGGATTATGGGCTGTTTGGAGGTTAGAAGATGGGGGAAGATGTGCGTGCATATTTGCATGATATCAGGGATTGGTAGAAAATATGCATCATTGCATAAAGACAATAATAAAGGTTAAATTAGATACTTAGATTCCCGAACAATATAGACTATAAAATGGGTGTTAAATTTTATATTGCTAAACTTATTTCATACACTGCACTACATAAGTTGCTATAGGAGGCACATGACACCCCAATTAGAGGTCATAAGGGATTTTTAAAACATTCACAATCTGGATATATTTATGTACGGAGTAAATTTGTTGTTTACAGGATTTGAACAATCCTCTCTCTACTCTCTCTACTGTTTTTTTCTCTCTACTGTGTTTCATCTACTATTTCGCAGGACGGTGCTACCTTAGTACCACCGCCACCACCTCCAACGGTCATCTACAACTCCGGTGACCACCGGAAACTCGCCACCACCGGAAACCCACCACCACCACCAACGGTGAGCACCCGCGCCACCTCACCCTGCTCACACCACCGCTCGACCGCTTCTCACCCCACCTTCACCGGAGCACCACCACACCCTCGATCACCGGAACCCTCACCCAGACCACAGTCGCCGGAACCCTTACCCCGACCAACCGCGACCACCTGAGCACCACCTTCACCAGAGCACCACCTTCAACGGAGCACCACCACACACGCGACCACATTCCCCCTCCACGACCATCATCTGCAACCGCTGTCGGACCCCCTCCCCCCTCCACGACCACCTTCCTTCACCCTCATCCCGACCAATCGCTACACACGCCGGAACCCTCACCCCGACCAACAGCTGCCGGACCCCCTCCCCCCGCCACGACTACCGGACCTCCTTCCCCAGCCTACCAGAGCCCCCTCCTGCCGGACTGCCGAAGCACCATCACCCTGCCGGACCTCCTCCCCCCACCTGCCAGGGCTCTTGCACATATTTGATGAGATCGCTCCATCTCGTGTCTTCTTACCTATTTGTTTTAACTATCTTTAATTATATTTTTACGTTTAAATTGTTTGGCTTGGTTAGGAGTACCAACCTTTAGTGAGAGCCAACCCCGTTAGTGTGGTTTTGCTTGTTATGTTTGGCTATTTTCCTAGGCTATTTCATGTGTCGTGCAGTCAGCGTGCTTTGATTGACTTTTTCTAGTACTGTACCCCTATTTTGGATATTACGTATGCGTCGTGTTTTGTTGACTTGTCTTTAGTAGCTGGTTTCGGTGTGCTAGTGCGGTAAAATAGATTACAGGAGTCTTTATGCTGCCCCGAGATCATGTTCGGCGAAGAGAGGTGCTAATACACTGAAAAAGGGTTGTAGTTTACGAGTGGCATAGTGGAATGTAGGAACCCTAACTAGTAAGTTATTAGAGTTAATATGTGTTGAAGAGACGTAGGGTCCAGATAGCGTGCCTTCAAGAAACTAGATGGCGGGGTGGGAGAGCAAAAGAGTGCAACGGTTATAAACTATGGTATTTAGGGTCATATGGTACGAAAAATAGAGTAGGTTTTCTAGTTGATAAAGAATTTCAGGATAATGTAGTGGAGGTGAGAAGATACGATGATGACTGATGCTATTAAGAATATTAATACGGGATGAGGTAGTGGTGGTTGTTAGTGCATACGCACCACAAGTTGGATTAGGAGAAACGGAAAGAAATAAGTTCTGGGAGACATTAGATCACGCTATAGGAAACATACCTAGAGAAGAAAAAATATGCATAGGATGAGATTTTAATGGGCATATAGGTAAGAGTAATGATCAATTCACGTCAGTTCATGGAGGGTTTGGGTATGGTCTGAGGAATGACGGCGGGAGGGAGCTCCTTGACTTTGCTTTAGCGCATGACCTGGGCATCATAAATTCATTTTTTAAGAAAAGAGACTCACATCTAATCACGTTTAGCAGCGGCGGGAGACACACGCAGATAGACTACTTGCTGATGAGGGGAGAAGACCGTAACTCGTGGAAGGACTGTAAGGTAATCCCGGGAGAGACAGTAGTGACTCAACACCATATGTTGGTTGCTGATCTACGCATGAAGAGAGCAATTGTACAACCAACTAAAAGAATTAGACCGACGATCAGATGGGGCCAGCTCAAAGATGAAAAGATTACAACCTTTAGAGATAAGGTCATACCAATGATCCAAATTGGGTCACGGGAAGACGCAAACCAAATGTAGGAGGATATGGCAACTACAGTTATGTAGGCAGCTAAAGAAAATCTTGGACTTGCAACTAATAGGACAGTTGGTCATAAGGAAGCCTGGTGGTGGAAAGAAAATGCACAGGAAAAGATAAGAATTAAACAACAAAGTTTTAGAGACCTTTTACACTGTAATAATGACGAAGAACGAGCAGAGCTAAAAAATAAATACAAAGAGGCTAAGCGAGAGGTAAAAAAGTCTGTGTCAGAGGCAAAGAACACAGTGTACGAGAGAATGTATAAGCGATTAGAGATGAAAGAAGGAGAATATGACATGTTTAAGATTGCCAGGGCAAGAGAAAGTAGAAGACAGGACCTGAGAATGGTGAAGTTTATAAAGGTTGCGGATGAAAAGGTCTTCGTGAAAGATAACCACATCAGGATGAGATGGGAAACTTACTTCGATAACCTTTTCAACATAAGAAACCCTAACCAACAAACTACGATCGATAGAACAACGCAACCAAACCAACAAAATGAGTGTTACAGTAGAAACATCACAGTCGACGAAGTTACGAGAGCGCTGAAGAAAATGGGAAGGGCTAAGGTGGTGGGGCCAGACAACATACCGATTGAAGTATGGAAGTGCCTGGGAGATGAGGGCCTGGAATGGCTAACAGACCTATTTAACACTATCTTCAAAAACGGGAGAATGCCAGAATAATGGAGAAGCAGCCTCATAGTCCCCATATATAATAAAAAAGGAGATGTCCAATGTTGTGCAAATTACAGAGGAATAAAGCTATTGATTCACATGATGAAACTATGGGAAAGAGTTATTGACACGAGAATTAGACGAGAAACTCAGATTGTGGTAAACCAATTTGGATTTATGCCAAGACGCTCTACAACAGAAGCCATACACGTCATAAGAAGGATAATGGAGAAATATAGAGAAAAGAAAAGAGACCTCCATATGGTATTTATTGACCTAGAAAAAGCATATGACAGTGTGCCGCGTCAACTCATTTGGGAAAGTTTACGATTCAGAGAAGTATATCAAAATAATAAGGGATATGTATGAAGGGGCAAAAACGTGTGTGCGAGCACCAGTTGGAGACACAGATTTCTTCCCGGTGGAAGTGGGACTACACCAAGGATCGGCATTGAGCCCATTTCTCTTCACAATAGTGCTGGATGAGATGACCAAGTCTATACAAGAGCCAGTCCCATGGTGCATGTTGTTGGCAAATGATATTGTCTTAATATCAGAACTAAAACGGTGCTTAATGAGAGGCTAGAATAGTGGAGAGCAGCGCTAGAGCGTAGAGGCTTGATGATAAGTCGCTCTAAGACTGAATACATGCATTGTAACTTTAGTGGTGAGGCTGAAGAGGACACCCAAATAACTATTCAGGTTATGACGGTACCACAGACATCTAGGTTCAAGTATCTGGGCTCGTACGTTCAAGAGGACGGAGAGATACACAGCGATGTAGCTCACCGTGTGCAATTAGGATGGTGCAAATGGAGAGCAGCATCAGGGATCCTATGTGATAAGAGGTTCCTAACAAAACTAAAGGGAAAACTATACCTTGTGGCGGTACGTCCAGCTATGCTATACGGAACAGACTGTTGGGCCATAAAGAAATCGCACCAGAGACAAATAGAGGTCGTGGAAATGTGAATGCTGAGGTGGGTGTGTGGACACATAAGATTGGATCAAATAAGAAATGACGTGTTTCAATAGAGGCTACAGGTGGCTTGTATCACATAAAATACGAGAGGGAAGATTAAGATGGTTTGGGCATGTAAAACGAAAGTCGAAGGTAGCACCCGTTAGAGCAGTAGAGAACATCAACGTGGAGGGAAGGAGGAGTAGAGGCAGACCTAGGCTAACTTGGGATGACATAATTAGGTGAGATATGATAGACATGCACCTCTCTGAGCACATGATCGAGGATAGGAGTGAGTGGAGGCGTAGAATTAAAATTAAGGACTTTTAGTGGGACCTGTGGGTGGGAAGGGTAGATGTAGACTTGTTGCGGGCCACCTGTTTCCCTTAATCTGCCCTTATACGTGATTCTTCCTGCTTATTTGTTGTACACACTTTCTAAGTTTCTATAGGACTTATACCTGTGTGTTGTCTGCCGTTTATTATGATTGTGATTATTATTTGATTTTGTTTGTGAGTCGGGGGTCTCTCCGGAAGCAGTCTCTCTATCTCCCAAGATAGAGGAAAGACTCGCCACCACCTACCCCTCCCAGACCCTGCTCTTGAGTGGGATTTACTGGGTACGTTTGTTTGTTTGTTTGTTTGTTTGTTTGTTTGTTTAAGGGATTTTTAAGACTCTTAAGTGTCCTCAGATAGCTATTTTTAGCCTAAAATAAAACAAGATGTTTGATTTTTTTGTACAGTAGTGTGTAATCTATCAATTATAGAAATACAAAACATTGTATCCTGCTGGTTTATTTTAGCCCTTGCCTATTCTCAGTTAGATTTGGGAAGACCTCTTAATGGACTATATAGTTGGCTTACCTCTATCGGGTCGAATATGATAATATTATAGTGATGGTCGTTTGTTTGAGCAAATTTGATCATTTTCTCTACCTCTCGCATCCTTTCAGTGTAAAAGGGAAGGATGCAATTTTCATATGGAGGTAATTCAACTGCATGGATTTCCACAATCCATCGTATCTGTCTGGGACGTGGTTATCCTCGGCCAGTTTTGGCAGGAATTGTTTCGTTTAGCCAAACTAAGCTCCAACTGAGTACAAGTTACCACCCATAAATGAATGGGCAGACCAAAGCCTAAACTATAGTCTAGCCTATTTATGGTGTTTATCCAATGAAGAATATACAAACTTGATTACTTATGTACCATGTGCTGAATATTTGTAAAACACGGGGTATCATATGACAACAGGCACCGTTCCTTTCACCACCCTCTATGGCAGGGAGCCCCCTATTTTATTCCCTTATATCACGGCGAGACTAAAAATCCAGAAAGGAGCAACAATTAATAGACCAAGATGACATGCTAAAGCTTCTAAAAACAATCTCAAAAAGGCCTAAAACCGAATAAATAATCAAGCTAACCTCAAACGATGAAATTTGATGTTCCAGGTTGGGGATTTTATTTTCCTAAAAACTCAACCATACTAACAGAAGATTTAGAAAAACATCACAATGAAAAACTTTCTTCATGCTTTTTCGGGCCATTTCGTCTTATATGAGCATTGGGTGCAGTTGCATATGAATTGGAACTCCCACTTACCAAAAGAATTCATCCAATGTTCCATATGTCCATGTTTAAACCCACTGTAATGATTCCTATAAGTCTGATGCAGCCAAAACATCCAAATTCTCTCTGCATGCATGTTCAAACTAAAGTAGAAATGCTTCGGAAGATTTACACTTCACACTAGAAAAATTATTCTAAGTGTAAAATCTTTCGAAGCCAAAACCAACATCTTCCGAAGCCAAAAGTGAAGTCTTCCGAAGCTTCAAAGACAAAGTCTTCCAAAGCCAAAGAGTGAAGACAGATTTCTTTCAAAGATTTTTATGAACATGCTTTTATCTTATGTACTTTACCATAAAGCTGGACCACCTTTCCGTTGCACAGTTCTATTCAGTCACCAACTTACATGAGTTGGTGAAAATATCCATGCTTTTGGTAACTATGCACTGAGGTCTTGGGTTTGAGCTTTCTACTTTATATACTTTTGTAATATATTAGGATGTGAGCTATGCCATGTAATAGTCACTAGTCAAAAGGCAATCTGCCTTTCGACTCTATATTTGATTTTGTTGTCTAGTCTTATGTATCCAGCTGGCCTTCAAAGTATGGCCGGCTGTAAGATGTAGTATAAAGTATCTCAAGTACTTGTAACTTTGAATCAATGCTTTGTAACATCTTGTAAAAGAACTTGAGAAGCAATATACAATATTCTTGAAAGCCATATAATTGTGTTATTAGCTATCTTGTTCTGTCTCACTTTTTACTTGTGTTCTCAGCATCCTTTATATAAGTTACCAGTTCCATATTTGATCTGTTAAGTGTTCTAAATAACTCTCCTTAATTGTGTTGTTGTGTTGTAAGTGCATACCCTTCTACAGTCCTGCATTTAGGATCAGAGCATTCCAGGCTCTTGGTATAAGATTTCACCATCTTAAGATCCCTCACACATACAAAATACTTAACAACTCAAATGGCAGCTATTACTAAAGCTGGTATGGAAACTGGAACAATGACAAGGTCTCCACTGATCACTCCTGAAGACTTTGATACTTGGTGTCAAAGAATGGAAGGCTTCATCAAATCTTAAGACTCCAGGATGTGGGACTCTGTCCTTCAAGGACCTTACATACCAAGCACCACTTCTGCTACTGGTGGTGGTATGATTCCAAAGGCTGTGGCTTATTATTCTGCAGAAGACAGAAAAAGAATAGAGATTGATCAAAAAACCATGATAGCCCTTGAAACTGCTCTCCCAAACTCCATCTATTGAGGCTTCTAGAAGTGCAAAACTGCCAAGCAACTATAGGAAGCACTAAAGCTTATGTATGAGGGGTCCAATGAAGCAAAGGAGAATAAGAAGGATCTCCTGAAGTAGCAGTTTGAAAACTTAACCTTCAAAGTAGGTGAGACCATGACTCAACAATACTTCAGGTAGGTTGAGATTAGGGATACTCTAATGGATGTTGGAGTAACTCTTGAGAACAGGGACATTGTAAGGAAGTTTATGTCCTCTCTTCCTAGACGATGGACATATTATTGTGTTGTTATCAAGACGACTGAGAACCTTAAGACTCTTACTCTTACAGAGTTATATGGTATTCTCAGTGGATACCAGATGGAGATGAATATGCAAAACTCATCCAGTAACTCCAGCAATCAACAGAGTTCAGCCCTGCATGTGGTTGAAAGGGAAAGCATTAAACCACAAAATCATCTTATATGCTATCCTAAAAACTCACAAAAGGGTCCTTTCTCCAAGAGAAAGCTACACTTAAGGAAGTTCTTTCCAAGAGACAAGTTCTTCTCATGCTTTTGTCTCCGCTGATAAAACCACAGGCAACTTTCTCTTCAAGCTTGAAGACTTGGACTGTATCCATCAGATGATCTTGAGTACATGGAAATAGTTCAGCAGATGGCTCTTCTCACTCACAGAGCCAAGAAGTTCTACAAGAGGACATGGAGGAAGTTTCCAAGCAATACATCCAGTGGAAAGTTTGGGCTGGATAAGAGCAAAGTAAAGTGTTACAACTGTAACCAGATGGGACACTTTGTAAGGGAGTGTGAGGCACCAAGGACAAATGGTGGCCAAACACAAGCCAGACCAAATTACACTGAGAGAGATCCCAAGAATGAGAAGCCAAAGCAGCAAGCTGCAGTTGCTGTTGAAGAAGGAGGCTTTGATTGGAGCTTTCAGGTGGAGGATGCATCTCCCAACCAAGCACTCATGGAAGATCATGATGAAGCCAGGGTATTGGAACATCTTTGTACTCCTGAATGTATTGCTAAAGTTAATAGATACAGGTCCTATAACTTAGAAATTAGATCTGATCTTGAGTCCTTAAATATCTTAAGAGCTGATTTTAAAAGAGCGGAAAGTGATTATAAACTTAAGATAGAGGACTTAGAGAAAACCATTTCAGCTCTTAAACATGAGCACACAAACTACAGGACTCAGATCAAAGACCTCATAACTAAGTTAACTGAATGCCAGGCTGAGCTTATGATCAGCAAAGCCAAGGTAGAAAAATGTGTTCTTGAAGAAGAGATATTCAAGAACATAATATCCTCATCCTTGCATGTAAAAGCTTGTTATCAAAATAAGCAGGGACTGGGATCTAGTGAGATAGCTCCTCCATACATAATCTTGTCTGTAAGATCTCCTAGATGTGGAACTTGTGAAGATGAGCTTCCCCTCATAGACCCTTTGACTGAAGAGGATGAAAAGGAAATGGTGAAGAATGGCTCTGAGAAGAGTGAAGAAGAGAATTCTAAGAAGAGTCACCATCCCTCTGAGGAGAGTAAAGCTGTTGGGATGACCAAGTCCAAAAGAAAGAACTTGATCAGGAAGGCTAAAAGAAAGTCCAAGAAGGCTCAAGAGATCA
>BJCO01732808.1:0-10215 GCA_018326465.1 Flaveria floridana
GAGTGAGTTCTAGTTTTATAAATAAAATACTTTACTTTCATTAAAACCGTCTCTTTACTTTCACGCAAACATACATCATACGTACACATAGATAATATCATTATTATCTTCATCATTCATTATCTTTTGCTTTTATATAGATCCTGTCAAACTTTACCCTCTTCACGGCACGCAGCCATGATTACAGAGGTCGAGTAGCAAGGATCACGTTTCATACTTTACCATTTCTTCTGTTCATTACTTTCATTCGTTCATACTTTTAACTTTCATTCATTCCTTGTATATCTTTAACTTTCTCACTCTTTCATCTTTACCTCTTTTCTTTCCATCACCCATAAACTTTACCTTTCTGTTTCGTGGTTCTGGACCTAGGCCTATCATAGACCTTCTATAACGGTGCATCACACCTCCTGGCCACAGTACTTAAGGTAAAGTTTAGGTGTACCATTTCCACATGCAATATCCTTCTGTATCGTGATACTGGACCTAGGCCTATCATAGACCTGCTATATCGGTGCACCGCACCCTCTTGGCCATAGTACCTAGGATATACAGCGACGGTTCTATACAATGGTTGATCCCAGTGTCAAGATTTTACCCTCTTCGCAGCACACAGACACGATTACTGAGGTCGCAAGACAAGGATTCCATTTCGAGTCTGTTGCGAGAACAAGGTCGCTCACCTCCTGTGTTTTCTTGCAAGCCTTTATTACTCTCATTCATTATTAATGCATGCATTCATTCATCATGTTCCTCTTTCATTATCTTTCACTTTACGTTACATATTACTTTCGTTTCATTCTTTAACACAACACGTAAAGTCACGGGAAAGATAAACATACACTATAATAAGGAACATCAACATATACTATAGCATCACTATACAGGGCATCATCATACATATATAACATACATCGTGCACAAACATACAACATCATCATGCCCAACATACCCTCTAAGATCCCAACGATCATCTTACATGTATTTACGGGAACTACCGCATCTAAACTTACATCTGTACTTTCTCCCGAAAATCTATGCTTTAACTATGTTCCTCCTTGGGTACAACAGCCTGTTTGGGCGTATGGGCACCCTTCAGTAGCATAGCCTCCATGCGACTGAACATCATACGAATGGTCCAATACGGATGAACACCAATGCGGATGAACACCCAATCGTGCGAATGGACTCTCAATCGTGCGAATGAACACCATACGAATGGACCTCATGCGAATGGACCTCATGCGGATGAGCACCTATGCGACTGGGATCTCAATCGCATGACTCCCCATGTGACTGGACCCCCAGTCGTGCGACTGAACACCAATCGCCCCCAATCGTTCGTATGGCCTCCAGTCGGTCGCCTAGCCCTATCTAATGCAGAATGCAGTTCATCCCGAACCCAGTCGGCCATTTTCGACCTCTAAGCTCATCCAAACCCATTGTAAGCCCAAATCAACCATCCTAAACCTTAGGAATGCATACTACAACACTATTCAAGCACACACAAGCCCAAGAACATACTCCAAACGCATCACACGCAATCACACCCAAATGGGTCAAACACACACACACATATAAAAACGGGTTTACTATGTGTTCCAGCCCTAAATCAGTTGAAAACGAGTAAAATAGGGGTCATAGAACTCAGACAAACTACAAGAAGAAGAAGAGCTTCGTGTTGACTCGCTACACGTCAATTTTGCACACTTGAATCCGCCCGAATCACCCTTTTTCTCTTCTTTTCTCCCCTTTCTCTCTTCTTTCTCTCTATGTTGCAGAATTTTGGAGATGTGAGGAGGGTGTGGGCTGCCCTCCCCTCTTATTCTCCTTCTCTTCCGAACTTTCTCGTGTTTTGGCAGGTTCGGTTTCCCGACTTTGGACTTTATTTCTTTTTCTTCTTTCGTCGGCTTTAAGGAAAATATCCGGGTGTTACAACATCCCCACACTTGTTTCTCTCTTGCCCTCAAGCGAGGTTGCTTTTAAAACTCAATAATTTGGGTTAAAACTTTTTCAAATAAGACACACAATTACTAACCATCACCCAAGGTTCAAAGTCATACCTAATTTCCAAACTTGATAATCCATGACCTCGTTTATAACCACACAACCTCTAACCTGTTGGATTGCCTGACTAAAATTCTTAACCTCTATGTGGCTCCCTTGCACATGTCACACCCCTCACAATGAAACTCTCCACTCAGTTTAATTTCTAGACTCGACAAAAGATGTGCCAGATATTTCTGAACACTCACGCAATGATACAAATTAGTGAGCATAGTCTTGTAAAGAAATAAATTCTCCACCCACTAACATGATAATTCACATCAATCATGAGGGCTTTCATAGGGTTGTAGTGTTAGGCTTAGGTTCGGGTAGGAATTATTTGGGAAATAGTGACTAAGGTGATGGAAGACTTGAACTAGCTACTTATTCAATCTCAAAAACAAACTATGATGCTTCTTAACACACCTTATTTGCTAAATACAATGTTTTTTTTGTCTCCTAACTCGGTCATTCAACCTAAGTTACTTTGACACTTTTCTCATTTTTTCTTTTTTTTCTTTTTTTAAATACGCCCACTGGATTTCAACTTAAACTTAGTTGTCTTCCAACTATAATTCAAAACTTGAAACAGATCAAACACACTTTACTAATTCAAGTTCCATCATAAGGTTAAACAAACAAAAAGGCTAACAAAAGGCTTAATGGTTATGATAATGGATTTAAGCAGAATGAACGAGGAAACAGACTCAAAATTGGTGACTAATGGATAAATATCGGGTAGGTGGATCCTATGGGGTTATTCTATGGTTAATCATATTGCCTTAATCATCTTAATATGAATAACGGTCTCGAGTCTCGAAAGGTACATGCTTCACAAGTTCTACCACTAACATATATCATTGCACACTCAAATAAGCAAGTAAGATATGCAACAAGTTAAAGGCTTCTCACCAATAGAAACGATGGATTTGGGTTATCGACATGAACTGTGCAAGTTTACTACACCTAAGGTTTGTTTATCTTAGTTAGGCATTCCCTTTCCAACTTTCATAAACATCCCATGTATTAAACATTAAAGGAATTAACCATGACTGAGAACCTCTTCTAATAGTTAGTATTTTAGAGAAAAATTTTAAAATTTTTCAATTGTTTTAATTTCCATTTCTCCAAAATATGTCTGCCTGGGCTCCCCCATCCCTACACTTGGGATACATTGTCCCCAATTATGGTTGTTTCAAATTTAATATGACTTCTTGTGATTTTTACCAACCCCAAACACTTCCCCAAGTGCAAAACAAAAATTGAAAATAAAGTCAAAGAAAGTTCACATGGACCTGATGGTAGATGATCTGATAGTGGTTCCATATTGTTATATGAAGACTATGGGCAAACCTGCTAAGCACCTCATCAAATATGTTTCTAAAATTCCATGTGCTTCCCCACACTTGCATGTTTGCATCGGCTTGAAACTAAAAAGACAAAACAAAAACTAAAAAAATTAATAAAACTCACTTTCGTAGGAATCACGGTTGCATTTAGCATATGCAACAAGCCTTTTAAACCTTTCGATAGACCCGAGTGGACGAGTGAAGTCTCGTGAGGGTTTCTAGTGAACCCACCCACAAAGTTAAAAAAAAAATATCATAAAAAACTAAAAATTACAAACATCTCAGGTTGCCTCCTAAGTAGCGCTAAGTTTTAGGTTTTCAGCCAGACCACACCTGTCACCACTCATGGTGGTCGAAAGTGGTGCTTGCCTTCTGAGAGTTCTATAACTGTTTGCTTTTGTTGATCTAGTGGGTTCCCAACGTCATCCGAATGGGGGATCGAAGGGTTGTGAACCATCGCTAAAGAAAAAGTTACGAAGAATCCGGTGCTTCAAATGCAAGTGCCATGGTCATCGCGCATTGAATTGTACTAGTAAGTGCAAAAGCTTTACATATGAATATGTTGATTTTACGAATTATGATATACCAAATGATTTTATGGTTGTGGGAACCAACTATGGATCTTGGAATAAAATTTGGGTTGTGGATTTGTCGTTTGACAAACATGTGACCGGAAATAGAGACATGTTTACGAAGTTCAAAGACGAAATCACCATTGAAATTAAAACTCATGAAAATGAGACTTTAATTTCTCAAGAAATTGATGAGATTGAATTGTATTTGAACAGTTGAAAATGAATAATCTCTAGTATTTTATACATACCTTTCTTGGATAAAAATATTTTGAGTTTGACTCAATTACATGACCAAGGATTTATTGTCACGTTTGATGGTGATATTTGTTTTATGAAAGGTATGTTCGATGATGAAGGCACTCGAGAAATCTTGGAATAAACCAAAAGCAACTCAATTTTGTCAAGGTATGTTGACACAGATCATGATGATTTTATTGAAAATCTTTACAAAACCTTGGATCCACAAACGGTTTATGAACTTTGAAAGAAAAAAAGTTGAATCGTACTTCCAAGGATATTATGATCATAAATTTGAGTGTTTTATGGATGATAGAATAACTATGATAATAGAGATCCAAATCAAATATGGGTATCCTTCCTTGATACACTAAAGATAGCCAAGTATGTTATGACAAATAAAGAATACTTGAGGGGACAATTTGTTAAATTTGTAAAGTGGTTTTATGACGAACACTTTAGACAATACGCTAAGAAATATCCCCCGCTTTTACCAAATGGTACTCCAATTAATTTGTTTGATTTATACATGTTTGTTGATCAGATGGGAGGAAATAAAAAGGTATCTAATGATGAAAAGTGACTTAAAATTGCAAGCAAACTAGGCTTGAATGCAATTTTAGGTGTAAACTTAAACATCATTTATCAAGGATATTTGGATTTGATGGTTTGTATGTATAAGAAAGAAAAGAATAAAAGGAAAGAGGTTGGTGAATCAAGTAATAAAATTAAAGAAGAAAGTGTCAAGGATGAAGTCAAGATTGATGATGAAACAAAGGTTGAAAAGGCTCCTATTAAAGAAGAAAATGATCAAAATCCAGATGACAATAATGATAAAGAATACGGTGAATTGTAAGATGCAAAGGTAAGCTTTGGAAATGATTTGCAAATTCTTAATGGTGAACTCATGTTGCAAGGATTGGATAATGAAAACTTTAAAGATGAGTTTGACTTCGATACACTTGAAGACATAGAAGACTTGGATGATTTCACTCTAATTGTTGACAATGAAAGAAACAAAAGACAACAAAGATGGTGAAGTTTCTTCTGCTGGAAAATGAAAGCCAACTTCAAATAAAATGAATTAGGGGTAATATTAGGTGCTAATTCATTTGATAAACTTTATATATTGTAATATATAATTATAATGGGTCTTTATGTAGGGCTACAAACTAGTTAAATAAAAGCCCAAACTATGTGTCTCGTAGTATTATTTGTAAACTGGGCATGGGCCACAAGCATAGGTTTAGTAACAGGAAGTCAGGAACATTGGGTTGAAAACAAAAGTCGACAAAGATGAAGACGGACTCCGTTGACAGTTTTCGACAAGTTTGCAACCATCACAACTGTTCCTGTAGTATATATAACATGTATGTATGTCAAATGTATGTAATGGTGTTGCTTTGAAGTTAATAATACATAGAA
Organism: Flaveria floridana; assembly: GCA_018326465.1. Lineage (NCBI taxonomy): Eukaryota > Viridiplantae > Streptophyta > Magnoliopsida > Asterales > Asteraceae > Flaveria > Flaveria floridana. Next base: position 5,633 of record BJCO01732808.1, read on the forward strand.
ACTTCAATATACATCTCCTTGTTTTTTCTATTTCTGTCGATCGCAATACACACTCAAATACAATCTTATTTCTTATACGAAATGGCTCCGATCAACCACAAAAATGATTCTGGGAATTTGCCACTGTGTTCCAACATGTAACTTGAGAAGCACAAAAGTAGTCCAACAAATATTGGCAACAATGTGAGTAAGAGCAAGATACTTAGCCTCCTTAGTACTTAGTACTTGACTGAGCAATATTATGTTGTTTTATTAAAACCACATCTAATGAGAGCTGAACCAAGAGACACCAATCAACCTTAACATAAGCATGAACACTAACACTAACACTAGATGCCCTACGAATAATTAACTCATGAGAGCTTGTACTTCTAATATACTGAAGAATGCACTTAACAAAAATCCAACAACAGTCAATAGGTTTCTTAATCAACAACATACTAGACAAACCAAGACAACATACTGGAGATCACCAACAGATAGAGAAGAGGATCATCCATAAGGACACCAAACTACAGGAGTGTGGGCCATAAATAGATAGTTGCTTGTACTAATCTAGACGATTATGTTGTAAAAGGTCATCTAGGTATGCTTGGACCGGTAAAAACATCACTGTAGAATGAATCTTGTGTCCCTAAAAATTAACTTGGAGGACCTAAATCCATAATTACAAACTGAGAATGTAAATGCCTAATCAATTCGGTTACACAAGTCGAAGACCTATTTATAACAATAATATCATCCACATATAAAGAATATAACAACTAAATCTACCACAAGAAGATACAAATATTGAGGTGTCCAAGGCGCATAGTGTAAATATGATGTAGGAAGGGTGGTAGATAAGTTGCAGAACCAGGCTATCAGAGCCTTTTAAGGCTGTAAATGGCCTTCATTGAAAAGCAAACATGATGAGGGTGAGCCCTCGATAAAGTGGGAGCTATGTGATCTCCATGAAATTGGTAACATAAAAATTGGATAGCAAAGAGGATAAAGTTTATCATTAGTTATTCTCCCCCACTATGCTTGTTGGTTTTGGTTGCTGGAATTATTGGGCATTCAATAATTTGAACCCAAACCTTAGTTGTTAACTTTTCGTCACCTAGTGGCCACTTGATACGAATCACCATCTCATCATCTTTGTTTTGGGTTTTGCCTATGCCTTTTTTATTTTTTGGTGTTTCATTTGGTGATGAAGGTGATTCATCAACTGGTTGTTCAAACTGTGATTATTGTAGTTGTTGTTGTTTCACCCATGCTTGGTACTGTTGATATTGTAGATATTGTTGGACTTGTTCAAACGAGTATTGAGATTGTGCAAATTGAGAGACATCAGGTTGTGGAAACTGAGAGAACTCGGGTTGTGAAAACTAAGACATTCGAGATGGATGGTTTGGGCTTTGCTCGTTAGTTACAACGCTCAAGAGGTGAGTAAAATAATAATGAGCTCTTGGATCCATTGAGATTTGAGTTTTGAAAGTGTTTGGAAAGAGAATATATGAATTGTGTGAAAAAACTGAAGTGTTATAAACGTATTTATAGTTGAACTTGTAAAACTAGTCGTTATGAATAGTACAAAACTAAAACTAACCTTTAGAATTTAAAAAATAAAAAAAGTATTTTTTTATAAATAGCCGTTAGAATTTTAGAAAACAAAAAAGAAATTATATATTATTTTATTAACTAGCCCTTAGAAAAAAAAATTAATAAATTAAAAAAGATAAACATTTCAATTAATATATTTCAATTGGAGTGGCCCAATACCACCATCCATATGCACCCATGATCATGGATAGGCAAAAGTGCAAAACCAATAACACCCATAAATTCCTCCATGGATGGTGCGTTGCATAAGTTCTAAGTTATATTACGTTTATCTACTGTTTACATTCAACATAACGGAAATTCCAATATCACAATTATATATATTACTAGGTTATAACTTATGTATTATATGGGTGAAATAAATATTAAAACAATTAGTTTTATAAATATTTTATTTTCTATATGTTATTAGTCAGTGGTAAAAAAAATATAATGAATATCTAAAAACTATAATAAATAATGAAATTAGAAATTATTACTTTATATTTAAAGATAAAATATATCTAAAATCATATAAATTAGTATCTATATCTATACTTCTATACTTATTAATAAAACAATAACTTTAGTGCCACGTGACACTCTCTCGGGGCACTATATTTTTCGTTTCCTGCCTAATTATGTATCTGGTCTACACCTTAGTCTAGATTCATTTGACTAAAAAAGTCAATAACAATTTTGGGGAAATATATTTACGTTACAAGAGAAATTGGAAATATAACCCTAAATTGCAGCTCATATTTTTAGAAACACCAGAAGATCCTTTGTTCTTCCTTCTTCGAATTCTTATTCAACAACAACTCTACAAATTATCTATGATTCTATTTCATCTATGAAACACATTTCTTGATTGTGTGTTTCCATAAAATGGCTGATTTATATTCCAATCTTTACCAAAGTTACGGTACTCCTTCTTCCACTCATCTCCAATGTGACGGAAATAATGGGTATATTTCTTGGAAACCAAATCATACCTGATTTTGAATGGTTTCACAACCATCAAAGCTTCACCACACTGGCAATTTGTGTTTATAAATTCTAAGTATAATGCCTTCGACGAAGTTCATCAACATTGTCATTTTCCAATCGCTTTAATCAAGATTTCTGTATTAAAAGTTATTAATTTTTTGTTATGTTTGAACTATAATATTCTGCGATTATGATTGTGTAATACCCCGTGTAACTTAACCGAATGAATCTGAAATGTTGAATCGCTCGATTTGTATCATATTACTTTGAATCGCTTGGTTATTATATGTCATGTTAATGTTGAATCGCTCGATTTGTCTTCTCCATTATATGCACTGTTATTTTATACTTTTAAAATACTCTGTTTTGATAGTTACTGGTTACTAAACTCACATGTGTATTGCTTTTCAGGTGTTTTGATATCACACATATACCTACATGACAATAATCTTTGTTTAGAATCGCATTACAATGTATTCATCAATTTATCTTTGATTATGTTATATTAACCTTTAAAAGAATTGAATGATTGGTGTCACGTGTTTACATTGCTTAGGATTATTACGTTTTCTTATATATTCCTTAACATTTGTTTTAAAATTAGATTTTTTTGTTTAATTTTAAATATGTAGTTATACATATGTATAAAATATTTAACAAAAAAATACCTACTATAAAATGTGAAAGTAAATGAAAAACAGGGTGGTTTATATGCTTATTTTATATGAGTTGTATTGTAATTGTTTAGGTATGTTCAAGTGTCAAGTCATCGTTCCCTTAACTATATATTACCTTACATGGTACTGTTTAACATGTTTATAAATACTTTTATATCAGGTAGAGATTAAGTTAATTAATTTATATGCTGAAATATTATTTTACCAGCAATCATTGTATATGAATTTAGATCTTTAGTTACTTTGTTGTTTAAGAGTCTCAATAGATTGTTTTTTATAAATAATTTTGTAACAGGTATTGTTTAAGTTAATTAGATTTATGTGCTGAAATAATGGCACTTCAACCCATTTCTTGATCTAACTTAAATGTTTGTTTATATATAGTTACTATCATGGTGAGCTCCGAGTGGATCTTATAATGTCGGAAAATTTAAGCAGGCTTCCTACAAAGACCATAGGTCGGTGTAGGTGTATTTCTAGGGACTGGTTATTTGAATTATCAACTGAACAATTCACCATGATGCACTATCGCCGTATGTTCAAAACGTGTAACCAGAAAGTTCTAACTATTAACCAGGATGAATGTTATGTTGGTAACAGCTCTCGTGGACCACCCAAGGAAGGTTCTTCTACTGTTGTGACTATCCCTTTCAATGCAAATCCACGTGAATTGTTGATTCTATCCACTTTAGACGGCTTAATATGTGTTTGCATAAGAAACACATCTGTGTTGATGCTTTGGAACCCAATCACCCATAGTTACAAACATATTTCCAATACCTTATCACAAGGTTTCTTCGAAACCCATTATGATACAGTTGGCTTATATATTGACTCTACTAATGATTATAAGGTGTTACACATCAAAAGTGGACGTGAAATGATTATTGCTTACATGTATTCGAGAAGAGAAGGAACATGGAGAAAGATAGATTTCGTAAAGAAGGGAAACTACCATAAGAAATCTCGTGCATGGTCCCTTGGAATGTTTTGTAGAGACTAGTTGTATTTTACAATTGAAGAATATTGGGTTGGGGGTAATAACATTATAGTAGGATTTGATGTTAACTCGGAAAAATGGTTGGAGGTCTCATATTTGTCTGTTTCACCCATTGGCAATGTTCTCAGAACCGGATCGGACGTCGAACCGGACGGCTTACTGGTTTGGTGGTCGGACCGGTCGGACCGGTCGGACCGGATGGACCGGATTTAACTATATTTTAATTATATTTATATATGTAATTAAATATAAGTAATTTATATATGATTTATACATATATTTTATAGTTATATATAAAACTTAACTATATTTGTATATCCGAAGTACTAATT
>BJCO01732882.1:0-14786 GCA_018326465.1 Flaveria floridana
AAAAAAAACCTTTATTTTTAGCATTGATTGAACATATGAGCTTTCTATAAAAAATGGCTATATGAGTTTCTAGTATTAAATTAAGCTATGCTATAAGATGTTTATATAGTAAAACGTGGGAGTTAAATGTCTACTAAATTTCTTTTAAACGATAAACGTGCGACCATGTTTCAAATTATACTTGTTATCTTAATCGAATAATCGGAACAAACTATTTGTTCAACCCTAAGGTTTTTTTACTTATAACGAGACTTGAGCTATAAGAAAAATACACATATTTACATGTCCTTGCTCAACCCTGGTCTATTTAGTTGAATTTGTAAAAACTAAACGCCAGTTTAACTCCAGTCTCAAAACTAAACTCCTCTTTAGCAAGAATATACCAAACTACACACATGTTTACGTAGAATGTACAAATTTAAAAACCTTACAAGTTAAAACGACCGATGTAACAATTACCAGATACATCTAGAACGACCCTGTTTATACCGCTTAAATCATAAATTTATAATATTTTGTGTCGACCACATATGTCGGAAAATTAAATAGTCTTCTATATTGCACGTGATCAAAAACTTCAAGACAACCTCTTTGTTTGTGAACCCCATGTCGGAAAATGAATCCCACTTGTTCTTCTTTTATCCAAAACCCCCCTCATCACTGACAGCAACTATAAAAGCCTCTTTTTGTGTTAATCAAACTCAAGCTTCGATTATTCACACTCATTTCAACTTCAATCCGAAACAATATTATCACATAAAGATTCAATTCAGGGTCAATTTTGGTTCAACTGCTGTAGAAGATGAGATCACCGTCAAAATCTGCAACAAAAAGGGTGGTTAAAGATGCTGAATCTGAGTTGAATTTGCCTCCGGGGTTCCGATTTCACCCGACTGATGAAGAGCTCATCGTTCATTACCTCCAAAGGAAATCCCAATCGATGTCGGAGATCGATAGTGTCGCTAAACATCCCACGATCATCGCCGACGTTGATATCTACAAACATGACCCCTGGGAGCTTCCTCGTACGTTGATTGTTTTCCGATTTGTTCGATATTGTCATACAATTTAACATGCAACAAGCTTTGATTGGGGCTAATTTGTGACCTAATTTGTGCAGAGATGGCTCTGTTTGGAACAAAAGAATGGTACTTTTTCACACCAAGAGACAGGAAATACCCTAACGGGTCAAGACCGAATCGGGTTACGGGAAACGGGTACTGGAAAGCAACCGGAGCGGATAAACCCATCGAGTCAAAATCTGACCCGAGTGTGACAGTTGGGATCAAGAAAGCTTTGGTTTTTTACGCGGGAAAAGGGCGTAAGGGGATCAAGACGAATTGGATCATGCATGAATACAGACTTACAGTTTCTAAGGTCAGTTTAATACATATTATTATTCATCCAAATTAATGTTAGTTGGTTTGAATTTAAGTTGATGATTGCTTAATTATTCGATAGGAATCTTTGAAATTGACATGATGATGTTATGATACTTGCAGTTGGATGATTGGGTCCTCTGTCGTCTTTACAACAAGAAGAACAATCCGAAGGAGATTATCATCATACCAGAAGATAATAACATTCATAATAGTCAACATCTTCATCCTGCATCACCATTACAGAAAGAGAATAGTTGCAGTGACAACAGTGACAGTTTTGATTCATTTAAATGTTCAGAAGGCGTGTTTGGCGGTAACTTTGAGGGTGACATCGTGTCTTCAGGCGACTTGCTGCCTGAATTGTCGACCAAAGTCGAAGATGGTAGTGAGCAGAGCAACATGGGATTAATGGAAAGTTTGATGCAAAAAGATGATCTTGATGATGGGAATGATTGGTTAGACGGTTTGAGTCTGCAAGATCTGCACCATTGCTTAGAAGCAATGTCTCCAACTCATGATCTTTATGAAATGCCAATGAATTACAGCTCAAATAGACAATATTAGGGTTTTCATTGATTGTTAATTTGATTTGAGAGTTCAAACACCCATAATTGCCGAATTTCAGTTTGATAAGGTTGGAGAAGATGCACAGCTTAGAATATGAATATTATTAGCATATCTGAATCCTTAGAATGCCATGTCTAAGGATGATCATAAATAAGTTCAGTTTGTTTGGGTCTACCCTAAAGCTAAGACAAGAAACAATTCCACTGCTTGGCATAAAAAAATCTAGAGGCGAATTAACCTGGTTTTTTACTCAAACGGGTTCTGGTTTGGGCATCGTAGTCAAACCCTTCACTAAAAACTAGTTTGGGTCGAGTGGCCACTTTGGGCTATTAAACAGGCTTTTTGCCTTTCTTTGTTTGTTTTGCTTTACTGGACATGGGCATATTGAGCCCAGAAAGATTTTTATGTGGGCCAGTAAACCATTCATAAATCTGAAGTGTGGGAAACATCAAACATGTGCTGGATTTTGTTGTTCAAATTTTCTTCACTTATTAATGTCATATATAAAAGGTTTTAAGGAGAAATATGTACTGGATTTTGTTGGTTTGGGAAAAATGTGCAGTTAATGATCTTAATAAAAAGAAATGTATTAATGCTCCTAAAACATAAATAGTTACTACTAACCAAAATAGTTTTTTTTTAAATTGAACTTCATTAAAACCAACCAAAACCAACTACTTTCTCCAAGACGAAGAAAGAAGCCGAACACCAAACAAAAACAATCCAACCTATTACATCACATCAAACGAACACCACCGATTCCAATCCACTACCCCACCCTTGAACCTATGTTTGTACCATAAAAACCCCAAAGACTTGATATCCGCAACCATGTCCACCACATTAGATGTCATATTATTGAAGACCTTATCATTCCTTACTCGCCAAAGTCTCCAACAAGCAATGTTAATGATGCCATGTAGAATCGTTTTCTTGACCCCCGCCACTCCACTGTGGTCATGTAAATCCACCAAATCCTTGACGTGGAAAACAAACGGTCTAGGGATGTTACACCAGACCGCAATCGCACTCCACATCCCCAAAGCCATAACGCAACCAGTTAGAACGTGCTCTATATTTTCTTCATGTAAATCCACCAAATCCTTGACGTGAAAAACAAACGGTCTAGGGATGTTACACCAAACCGCAATCGCACTCCACACCCCCCAAGCCATAACGCAACCAGTTAGAACGTGCTCTATATTTTCTTCATACGCCTCACACCAAACACACAACTTATCTTCAATGACAATATTCCTACGAGCTAGGGCCATCTTAGTTGGAAGACGGTCCAGAAACGCACGCCACATAAAAATATTGCATTTGTTTGGAACCCAAGTACTCCATTGAAACCCGAACGAAGAAGCACCATAGAGCGATCCTCGTAACCATTTCTTGACCGCTGCAACATCTAAACCAACAGTAGAACCATGAGACCAAACCCACGAGTCCTCTCTATCGTCCAAAGAGATCGCCTGTAACTGGGTCTCCAACAACGGTTTATTCATTAACTCTTCATTAGAATTCAGAGCTCTAATCCAATCCCAATACAAAACATGAGACGCCCCTATAACCTTCAATCGCACAGCAAGCATAACCCGTTTGGACTTTTCCAGCGCAAATAGAGCTGGATAAGTATCTTTTAACGGCTCACTCCCCAACCACGTATCCAACCAAAACCGAATTTGCCTGCCGTTTCCCGGACTACCACGGATAATGACATTTAGACCTACCCCCTCTACCTTATGTTTATTCCAAAAAGTAACGCAATTTTTCCAAACCCCCGGAATGGCATTGTTCAAAGGCACAATACCCCAACTCCTAGACGAACCATGAATGGAAACGATAACTCTTCTCCACAACGCATTAGGTTCATGAAGAAACCTCCACAACCACTTGATTAACATCGCATTATTGTTGACGTCAAGATTTGCTATCCCCAACCCCCCGTCTTTAATACTTTTAGTGACAAAATAGTTGCAGTTAATCACACTAAATAAAATAATAACGAAAACGCTTAAAAATAACATTTAATTATTATATCTAACTTTTAGCATTTATTAAATAAATACAATACATAACATGACCTTATTTAAATAAGCAAATCCTAAGCAACCCCCATAATACAAGCAACAAAAGCATACAACTAAGAAAATTGTACAAAAACTTCCACTTTTTTTTGGGGCTCGATTCTCCTACAAATTAATGTTTTCTTTTTAGTGTTTGTAACTTCTTAACTTTATATTTCTCTTGAATCAATGATGGTGATATCACACTACCCATCCTGATGGTATCTATCTACAACATATGTACAACTAAATATGAAGAATATACAACACCCCCTTTATCGGATGTCACTCTGATGCAGCCGATGCACCCCGCCCCAACCCCGCTCCTTCCCTTTCTCGATCATTACCAAAATCACCTTCAACAACTCACCTGCATCTTCTTTACATGAGCACTCCAAATTTGTTTGAAAAAGCGGGACTCTCGTAGGCTGGTCATACCATCTTTTTCCGCCAACCCGTCTTTGCTGGTTTGGGTTCCTCAAGACCACATCTGAACTGCTTCCAACTATATGCACAAGCTCTTCATCACTATCTACATGAATCACACTATCCAAAGTAATCTCAGCTTCTATATTCCAATCAGGGTCAGCAGGTACCCCCTGAAATTCAGGCCTCCCTAAATTCACAAGACTTGAACAGCTAACAATTAAAATGAGCCGTTCGGTGATAATGACAAATTTGCCCCCTTGTTTAAGTGATTTTGATAGGATGAGGGTTTCATCTTTTAACATTAAGTTGTCATCCGAGTTATTTAGTACTGATACTCCAACGGCTTCTTCCCATGAGTAGGGTTTTAAAGGATCGTTTTGTCTTAAAGGTCTTGGGAGACGGACCCGCAACTGGTGGGATCCCATGTGGTAGAGTTTGCTACGGTTTCTTATACTACGGGCTGTTTTTTCTGTGACTTCTAAGATGCTTGCAGCTGGTCTTGCCACAAGCCCGGTTACTCCAAGAGCAAAACCTGCCAAAGGGTGAAAGATGTAACATCTATAAACCAGGATCCCATAATCCAAACAGAATAGTGTTAGAGGTGGAAAATGGACGTTGATTAATGAGTCACTTGTGAAAACTAGCAACAATATAAGTGTGGGACAAAACACAGTCTGGACTGTACTGGGCTGGACTGGGCTGGTTAACACACAACAATTTATTTTATTAATGATTATGAACTTCCATAAAGAATTAACGTTTTAAATAATAGCTTTTCTAATAATGCAAATTTCTAATAATAGCTGAATGCCACCCAAAGAGTATTATTTAAAAGTAAACCAACTATACCGTTTTATGAAAGAAAAAAGGATTATTATTGTAATCACGTTAACCAGATTATTTGTAGGGAATTTTAGATGAAAAGCGCTTTAAGCCAAGACACACCGATTATTATTGTAATCACGTTTAACCAGATTATTTGTAGGGAATTTTAGATGAAAAGCGCTTTAAGCCAAGACACACCGATCCAGCCCCTTTTGACCCTTTTAGTTGTTCCGAAATTCCAGAATTACACTTGTATTACATTTAAGTACCTGAGAGGACTCCTGGAAGACCATGTTTCTCAGCTCCTCTTATTGGTGATTGGAGTAGGCCAGTAAGCCCCTAAATTTTAGAAACATATTAATAAATTAAGCTGACTAAACATAGGAATAGTAGAAAGGATAAGTTAGTTAATAACATGACAGAATTTGGATGATGGGGAAAAAAACAAAACCTCCAAAAGTTCATTTATCACGCCTTTGCCATGAGCTGACATTCCCTTTTGTTGCCTTTCCATCTCGGTTGCAGTAGGGTCATCCATTGTAAAGGCAACGATACCCTGCAAGTATAGAGTTTAACAGTGCACAAAAGAATATATTAGAAGTCAACTGTTTATTTATTAAAAGAAGTAAATAAGTTATACCTTGTGTGCAGCTCTGCTGACTTGAGTGGTAGCATCACTAATGGCATAAACTGTATTACTAAGAAGACTAGTAGTTCCTTGTGCCACGCCTGTGATAAGTCCAGCTGGACTCTGGAAAAGTAGTTTTACAATAAATAAATTAAACTAAGAAAGGGAAAGTTCCAGCTATTAACTTCAGAATTGTCACGACTTTGGTTGTGTTATATCTCAAAGAGATTAAAGTCGGTAAAATTCTATAATAATGCATACAACCACCTAGATTATTACCAAAAGTTTAATTATTATCATAAGATACCGTTTCTCTAATCATAATTAACACATTACTTATCAGAAAAGAATCCAGAAAACGGACAAAAAGAGTTTGCAGGTCAGCCCTAGCTGATTTGTAATAAAAAGGTCCTGTTTCAACCTAAATCTGTTTTGACTTGAAGCCCAACCAGCCTATCTTCCTACTTTCAAGTAGAACCATGGGCCCCGGCTATCCGCTAGAAACCAAGAGTATCTTACCTGCATTAAGCTTCTGGCTGGAACTGACAAAAAATCTTTAATTCCAAGTCCCACACTCCTTGCAAAACCCATGGGATTGCCTATTACTCCAGCAGAACCAAAAACCTGAACGATAATAAACACAATATGTTCAATTATATTGTTAAACACATTCATATATGGGAAAGGAATAGTTGGACAACATATAGCAATAACATTTAAAGTCTCACAAGCTAAAGGTGTCTATACTCAACCTTGTACATCTCATGAAGAAGTTGCCGTGTGTAATGAATGGTCAAGATCTCCCGGATAGATTCCAAGCTAGCTAACTGATGAGAAATTGTCAACCGCCTTAGATGAATTTGTGCTCCCTCCACATCAGCAAGAGCCATAAGACCTCTCTATACACAAGCACCCATATAAGAAGTAATGAACAGTAGATGCAATCTTCTAAGAAAAAAATGCCTAATTTTATTCAAAAGTTGAGTGAGAAACAAAAGCCGGATATTTATCCCAATTGTCACACTTACATGGATAAGATATTCTCCTGATGTAAGTACTCCATTTCTTAGCATCCATGGACTGCTAGAAAAGCTGCAACATGAAAAATAGGGCCCACAAGTGAACATATAGTATTAAATCAGAACATCAAATAAAAATCATGCAAAAAACGGTGAGCAAGTAACCTTAGAGTCAAAGTGACGGGAGCTACTTCAAGCACTTCAACATATATCTTCTTCTGTTTCCGTGCTAGGTAGTATATTTTCTGCCAAGGCGCTCCAATTGGCACAACCGATGGCAGCAAGGCGGAGATTTGACTTTGACTTTCAACAAATGTCGGATCCCCATTTGACCTTTCAGTTGGCTGGGTCCCGGAAAATTTACTTGCCATATTTACACTGAAATTTGAGGAGAGAGGATGCATTATCGAATCCTTATGTGTCGTTGCTCTGCTATGGAACCTTGAAGACACTGTCTTAAAAAAATCAAATAGACCTAGAATGACATCTTGCTCGAGCTCAAGATGAAAATCTGTCATTCTAAAGCAGAAAATAAAAATTAGTACTTCCTATAAGTGATGATCATGACCCACTGACTTACAAATGGGTCGATTCGAGTTATAGTTTATCACTACCATGTCAAATGGGTAGAAAAAAACAGGTCAAAGGGCACCCACATTATATTTTAATGCATATACCCCCCTAAATAAGTAAATTGAAAGAATCGAGTTACTGTTGTATTAATGTTATTTATGTAATCATATTAGACATAATAAGTAGCATAGAACTCCTAATATTTTGGTCACATACATTATGAGTCAACCTGACTCATTAACCACATGTGGCAATTTCAACAACTTTTACTAACAAATGGATCGATTCAAGTTGTACTTGATCTTTACCTAGCCAATTGGGCTGAGCAAGTCACACAGGTCAAAAGACACTAACATTGTAATTCAGTGCCTCAAAGCTTCTAAATAATTTTATTCAACAGAAAAAATTACTTAATATAGTTTTTTTAAAATTTAGATAAAGAAGGTTTTAGGTCTACCCTGCCTAGCAGTTAACCAACTTGCTTAAGGACTTTAATAGCACATACCTTAGTATTATATGCTCGAATGAAAGCAACGCTCTATCTTTGTTCCTCCATTTTGCTGCAGACAATGACAATACGGGCTCACAAAAACCATCAGATATACACTGTTTCATTTGTTCCCCTTTGACCCTCAAGCTATCATCTTTAGGTTTAATCTGGGAAGTTGGGATTTGCTTGTATTCATGGTCAAACGATAATATAACAGGGTAAGGTGTGGTTGGAAGTTGGTTATCAATTTGCAAAGCAAAAATTTTTACAGAAAGCTTTTGCTGGTCTAAACTCTGAACCACATCAATCACTGTGTTCCTTGCACAGGCGAAAAGAAGCTCCTACAAAGGGGAAAATTCATAAGTATGATAAAGTGACTAACCTACCCCTGGGTTTGTAGAAAGATTTCAATTAGAGGTACCTGTGGTTGAGAACTCATAACAGAAATACCAATAAAGGGAATTGCAACAGATAATCTTTCTTTGTAAAGAACAGAACTGTCCTGCCTTTGGTCAAATTCTGTTTTATCATTTCGCTGAGAAGAATTTGGAGTTTTTACATCATCGAAACTATGATAACTTGAATCAATGACACTGAGAACCTGTATGATAGTAAAATACCAATCAGACAAAAAAATTTAAGGTTAAATTCATATTTGCATCTGAAACACACAAACTATGTATACCTTTAATGCTCCTTCAGCATGAACTGATAACAGCAATCTTCTTTCAGGCTTCTACTAAATGAAATCATGAAATATGGGCGCATTAGATATAAATTAACCAAAAAACATATTAGCTAGTTTTTGCGACTTTAACAAAGAATTCTCAGATTCTAAAAAGAAATATTTAGTACATGAATTATTAGACATCTTCAGCATAAGCCTGATAACATCATTGGGTGTCAAGCAAGTTGACTAGTGAATAACACAAGTTTGGATTGAAAGTTTTTATTTCTAGTATATGTTTGGGTTGAGTTGATCAAAATCGGTTTTTTGCCAATAAAGCATGCATGGTCATTATGCATAACATTACCTTATCTTTTTAATCTTCTTACATACTGAAGTTAGTCAAGATATAATGGTCATTATGCATAACATTACTTCTAAAACCCTGCTACCTTAAAAGTGATTAAGATTTCAAATATAATAAAGTAATGTATGATAATATCAACTGTACCTCAGAAGTTGCAGGTAAACACACTGGTTTGTACTCTTTTGCTTCATCAAGAGTATAAGACCCTATTACCCTCTCAGCAAACACCTTGGAGATTAAGAACAGAAAAATAATGAGAGATAACCTTGTACTTAATCACAGCATCCACAATATCTGAAAACTAATGTGAAATCACAATAAATTTATGATCATAAAAAGAATGCACACCTCAACAGTCAGACGATGCGGGTAACAGGGTTCATCCCATGCATAAGGGCAAGACGTATAAGAATGAATAACAGTCTCAAATGCTTCACATTTTTGTTGATAAATGCGCAGTCTCTGCAACCAACAAAGTTCGTTCATAAATAAAGTACAAATGAGCATCTCTAGGAATTCTTGCACATAGTCCCTAGAAATAACTCGAATGGCCCGTCTTGTAAGTGTTTTACATCACCGTGCACATGAGATATTAGTCAACAAGAAGTTTATATTACAGTATTTTTATTATTTAATTAGATACTCATATATTTTAGAAATTAAAAGTTCTAATACACAATGTCCGAAAATTCTATTATAACTTTATTATTCACAAGTGACAAATAATGTCTTTGGTACAAAATCTTTTTTTTAATTTTTCCAATACTAGTAACTTTGGTATGACTGTGTTTGTTACATTGCATTTTATGAAAATCAGAAAAAATTAAAAAACTCCGTGGATCAACCATACCCATTTCAAATCACACACTTTGACCTAAACCTATTTTGACACGCACCGCCAGAACTATTGTAATTGCATGACACAGATCTACATAAGGCATACAACTTAAGAATGTTTAAATTCCTGCAGGCTGCAGATAATATTTCAAGAACTAACCTCCTTTGAGAAATTATCAACCCTGTATGGCATAAAGCCAGTATCATCATCGGATAAAAGAATCAAGTTCGTCCCAGAATCACCATGAGGATTCCCAAATATTTTTGCATCTCTTATTGCATCATCAGCATTTTGCACCTCCACGCGTACCATATTAACGGCACCAGTAACATAACTCCGCATTTTTAACTGTGTATCACCTAAATGTTCTGGAAAGAAGCATCCAGACCACTGCCATCCAGGTTCATCAAAACGAACAGAAATGAGTAATTCCCTGCCATTTGAATGTATATAAGCATGAGAGAGAAGATAATCACAACTAAGAACAGGGAACATTATTTAACCGTTCATAGATGAATCAATTAGGGTTATGTTTCATCTTAAGAAGCAAACAAACAAACCCAGTAATATCCCACTCTGCAAGTAGGGCCTAGGGAGGGTGAGATGGGGCAGGCTTTACCTCCATCAAAGAGATAGAGAGGCTGCTTCTAATGAAATACAGGCTCCAAACGAATCATTTTTTTGTGTCTTTTATTATTAAACTACTAGTAGCATAAAGCAAATATCAATAGTAGAAGATAACGGAGGAAGGGGGCAAAGAGGGGAGGAACAACAAAATGGATAACCAACCACCAAGAAAGCGGTGACATCTAGAAAGAAAGGATATCCAAAGGATATCCAAAGGATAGAACATGCCAAGACACGAAAAACTAAGCTAAGACTAATCGCCCCCTAAATGACTTAAAAAAAATAACTTAAAAGGATAAAGGATATCGAATGTCAAAAGTCAACCCTAAGTGCAATTTAATGCATAAAACCACCTAACTATACTTGTTCAAATTCAGATTATTAATGAAACAATATAACTTTTGTAAGCATACTTGATACATGCAGTAATTAAAATACAAAATCTTTTTTGGACAAAATGGCTACCAACACAGCATTGTTTGTTTAGCACTTTTACCACCCCATTTGGCCACCTCTACGTTGTTTTTAACACTAAAATAAACCTACACTACTCATAAACTACTATCTATAATAGGTTTGAACCTAGGTTCACTCCAAAGAGGCTTTGCCCCTAACCACTTGGCCACCTTTACTAGTAATTGAACAGAGACGATACCAGTTGGAAGCAACACTTGAGCTGCCCAAGATATGTATTATTCTAGTAGTTCGGAAAAAGATTCAAGATCAAGAAATTAGTAGAAAAGAAACAAACGTACCCAATATAACCTATTCATCACAGACATATTTGTACGCTACGGGAGAAAAGAATATTAGTATGATTTACGAAAACACACACTCAAGTACATGTATTGTTGTTAAATAACTTTCACAAGTATGTTATATGTGCGCGCTCAAGAAGAGAGAAGGGGAGGGGGGAGGTAAATGGTAAAAACAAGTTAGCAGCTCAATTTAACAAAAACTTAAAGGTACTGTACCTTGTTATATCTGTCCAATGAATATGGGAATGCTGACCAACTTTCAAATGATAAATGACATCAGATCCTTTCTGCCTAAAGCACAAGTCCTTACTGCATGCATTACTGATCACATATCTGGAGTATAAGAAATAGATAAAAGATCAATAAAGGAATGAAAACCAATTATTCAAAGAAACTACTAGAGGTGGCAGTTTCAACCCGCCTACATATGAATGGGTCGTTTCACAGGTGGGATTTTTTTCTCCAACAGATCGTACATGTAGAAGAGATAAACTAGCTAAAAAAGTACATTTAACAGGTTCATCGTTTCAAAAAGATAAGTCCTGAAGAAAGTGTTTCAAGTCGATCCAACACGACCCAATTTTACCCTGAACCAGTTTTGAGTTTTGACATCATTATCCAACACAAAGGACCAACCTATGATGCCAAATTGTTTTCTTCAATAAAACTAATTATTGCTGAAATAATGTATATTTCATCATGTTTGACAGGAAAAATATTTAAGAAAATATAAATATTGGACAAAAAGTGTTGTGGGTCAACCCAGCTTTTGACCCACCAAGAATATTCCATTTTGACCAAAATCTGTTTGACCCATTACCCAACCCACTGAACCTCTAGTAACTAAGATGATAACAGAGATGTCCAACCATGATACCTGGGCTGGAAATTAATAATCCTTGTCCTTCCGGAGAAAGGACCAGCGACAGCACTAGAAGATACAGATAACACATATGAAGCATTGTTTGATGATTGGGGAACAAGAACGGTAGTAGAACCAGTTGGTGGAACAAGAAAAAACTGACTAGACCAGGCATAGTCAAAGCTATTTTCCACATCAACATCACATTGGCACCGACTAACCCTAACCATAATCTCACTTGAAGAGATATTGGGATCAGGAGAATACATACAAAAATTGACCTTTTTCCCCTTTGTTTCATCAAAATCAATCAGTTTCACATTTGATTGACTTCTTGAAACTGGATCTCTTCCCTTAGCATTCATAGATGATCTTTGTGTCTCTACATTCTTTAGAAACTTACAATGATTCGTGTCCAAGCTCTTCCTGGTGGAAATAAGATTATTATTTTGGGGAAACCTCATCATACCATCATTATGCAAGAACTGATTAGAAGACAAAAGGCCAAGACCGTCTTTTTTGCCTAAAAACAAATCCTGCTCATCCAAATCATAACATGAAGGCACGGTGCAGCCATGTGTAGTTAGTGCACTGGTAGAGTTTGTAATGATGAGCGGAAAGCCACAGCAGTTAAACAATAGGAACGGAACAAATATGCAAATTTCACGAGCCCCGGAGAATGCAACCATCACCTTTTCCATAGTCACGTATAATGAACCTAAAGAAAACCCAGCATCCACCATAATCAGCTTTTGTGTTAGTGTGTAAGGGGTGTTCATAACTAGAATCAACTAAATAACCAGCCTAACTCATTTGTTATCTGGGTTATTCACTTCAGCTTTGGGGTGAATTCATAGTTGTCAGTAGCGAATAGCGGTAAATAGCGACAAGCCACCTATATGCTACATAGCGAATAGCGATAAATAGCGCCCGCTATTTCGTGTTTAGCGATAAGTTAGTAGAAGCTTTAAGAAATGTTTTACATTCAATAAATAAACATGTTTAGCTATAAAGTAGTAGAATATATAAGCAAGCACCACCAAATTAGCTAAAATACTCTATTTGTGTCAATTTTATAGTAATAAAGAATAAAAAAATAAAAAATAAAAATAAAATTACTGCAGCTCCTCGCTATATACCTATAGCGGCCCTTGACCTATACGTGACATAGCGCACGATAGCGGCTGCTATGGTCGCTATTGACAACAGGGGGTGAATTAGAACAAGGAAATCAGTTGAATGGTTTGTTCTCATGCTTGTTTTATAATTGGTGCCCACCTAAACCCAACTCAGCTTTTACTCCCTCTGTTCCATAATTATTGGTTAATTTACTATTTTAGTTCGCTCAAAGTAATTGTCGATATTTATAATGGATAGTTATAACTTACTAATTTTCCTATTTTACCTAATTAACCTCATCATAATATAAATATGAAAATCATGTCCTAAATGCAAGGGTATGATTGGCAGTATGATAGCTAAAAAATGCATATAAATTGTGTTCTTTTTTGTGGACGATAACTTTGAGATGAGTGAGTATTATTAAAATTTCTTTTACTAACCCAAACCCAATCCTGATCATAGGAATAATAATAATAGTCTGATTGGTACTTCGATATATGATCATCCAGATTAACCTTGATCCATATTAGAAAACCTTTATTCGTGTAATCCGATCATCCTAATAATCTAAGTCCAAATTTAGAAACCCACCTTGTTGGATAATCTGAAACCCACCTTAGTAACCCAGCCCCTTATTTGCGTAACTTGGTTTAGACGGCACAAATTTTAGGGGGTCTCGAGGCATTTAGTGGGTGGTAAAAACCCCAATTACATCAAAACACATTTAACCTAAAACCTGCCGGTGAACATGCCTATGTTGATATACATTTATGTGTGTGTGTGTGAGAGAGAGAGAAGAAATTTAGGATCAGATATGCAACACCTTTAGAGGTATCAGAACTAAAGTTAATCGATTCAGACGAAGAAAACTTCGTTCCACTGAATTTAGCAGTTTCACTAAACTTCTCTGCACGAGGGAACTTCAGAAAAGATGGTCTAAACCCATGAATATGGAAAGTTAATGAAAGATCATGTGACGAATCAATATGATGAAAACAAGTTTCAACCTGCAGATGATAAAATGACACAAATAAATATGATAAAATAAAGGAAAAGAACTGTTCAAATCCATAACAAGTTACCAACCTCTGAAAGCAACACGTTGCGTGCGACTCCACCACTCTCAAGCATTAAAGATACTGTAACTGGTAAATGATTTTTCACTATCAAAGGACTACTTAATGTAATCAGGTGAATACACCGCTTCTTTGAGTGATCTTGATTTTCTACCTTGTCCGATTTCTTTATGGAATCATGAATATAAAGAGATGATGAAACCTTGTCTATCCGTCCCATCGAAGGCAGATACATGTCATGCACTGATACGCAGCATCGAAAAGGATCACTACTTGGAAGAGAAGGATAGCACACAAATGAACGAAAACTTTTAATTTTCATTTTAGTTTCATAAGAGAGAATATTAGAAATACTATAAGCTTCACTCCAAAGGTAAGTGCTGCCAAGTGGACGCCATCTTATACGACCGGTTTCAGCTAAATGTAGAGGAAGAGGAAACTCGTGACCCGGATATACTGGGTCCAGAATCTGAAATTGATAAACTTT
>BJCO01732928.1:0-28202 GCA_018326465.1 Flaveria floridana
AACTTGATGTAGCCAAAGAAAGAAAGATCACCAAAAGGAAGTTAAGGGAAGAAGCTGTGAAATCAAGAGCCATCATCCATAAGAATCTGAAGAAGTCTGCTAACAGACAGAAGATGATGAGCTTCTTGAAGCTATATGGATTCTTCGGAAGGAGACTTGGTCCCATGTCTCTATCCACCATGGATGAACACATTAGGGTGATTCAGTAAAAGCTCAAAAGAGGTGAACTTGTTGACTTACACTCCCCACCAAGTCAGGTCCCTCAGGAAGTAGAGGTTAACATTAAAACACCCAAGACAACACAACCTGAACCTCCTGTGGAATCTCAGCAAACTTCCACTTCTGATCTACAGCAGGGATCTATCCCCTCTCAATCTTAACCTGTGAGAGAGGAAGACCCAACTAAGAAAGACATAGAAGATCAATCAGGTGCTGCAGGCCAGTGTTCTCAGTTAAAGAGTTCAAAGTGGAGGAAAAGGATGGTTTCCAGACCAAAGTCAAAGAAGAAGAAGAAGGAAACATCCACCACCAAACCTCAGGATGAGTCAGAACTTCCTGAGGATGTGCAACAAGAGGATGCTCCACCAACTCCCATTCAAGCAGCTTCTCTGGCATCAGGCAGACCCATCTTATCTTGGACATACACCACAAATCCAGAAAGATGGCATGTCATAAGAGATCAAGGTATTGAACATACCTACACATGGCATGATATGTTCAATCTACCTCTGCATGATCTCTTTGACACGAGAAGATACTATGAAGGTCTGAGTGATCCTGACCATCTCATGAAGAAAGGGATGGTCATCATCATAATGAGGACTCTTAATATCTAGTGTCTTAAGGTGTTTTGGTAGCATCAGCCTAGGGGGAGTTTGTAAGGGTATTAGTAAGGCTGATGCAACCCAAACACTTAAAGTCTTTCCTGCATGCATGCACATGAACACTGAAGTGGAATGCTTCGGAAGATTCACACTGACTTGGAAATTATTATAAGTGTGAAATCTTCCAAAGCTAAGACCAATATCTTCCGAAGCCTAAAGATGAAGTCTTCCGAAGCTTCAAGGACAAAGTCTTCCGAAGCTAACCATTGAAGACAGATTTCTTCCGAAGACTTTTATATTTACATGCTTTATCTAATCTACTTTTTATCTAAAGCTGAACTACTTTCCGCTGCCACTCTGATAAGTCACCAACCTTTTCATGAGTTGGTGAAAAGGTCTATACTTTTGGAAAACTGTACATTGAGGTCTTGAGTCTGTAACTTTCCTCTTTATGTACTTTATCCTTTTTGAAATATATTAGGATGTGAGCTATGGCATGTCATAGTCACTAGTCAAAAGGCAATCTGCCTTTTGACTCTACATGGATTTTATTGTCTATTTCATGTATCCATCTGGCCTTCAAAGTATGGCCGACTGTAGGCTTTAGTATAAGTATTTTCTGGTTCTTGTAACCAGGTAAGGTTTTGAGTTGAACTTTGTAAACCACTTTGTAAGGAACTAGAAGATCAATATACTTTAACCTTGAAAACCAACTGCTTGTGTACTGTTCTAGTTTTTTGTCTCATTTTTACATCTTGCGTTTTCAAGTTCTCTAAACTCATTACTGATCAGTTTCCCCATTTGAATTGTTAAGAGTTGAATACACTCTTCTCTTTGTGCTGTTGTGTTGTACAAGTGTATAACCCCTTCACCCGGTCCTGCAATGTGTGAGTCACATCATGTCATATCTAATTATACCCTAATAAATCCAAGAATTGAAAAGGTAAGTGAGCTGATTTTTTTATCAAAAACCCTCATTCTCTGTCCTTGAATCTTGTGTCTCCTTTGCTGTGAAATCGCTAACCTGAAACACACTTGATCAAGATTTATTTCATTGTCTTTGACTATTCACATTTATTTTCTTTAATGTGTTGATCTTAACTAATATGATCTCACTGCAGACATTGATTCTATTGTATGTATTAGATTTTTATTCAGCTTTAATTTTGATTTTATAAATGTTTTATGTGTGCAGACAATTTAACAATAATCAGTGTGATCTTGTTGTGACAACTTGGGAAACTTCTAAGGTGGTAAAACTTAAATGTTTAGGGGGAGTAATAAAACGTAAGAGTTTCTAAGAAAATCAAAATTAAATGTTTGAATAGAAAGGACGAAGCTAAAAGTTCAAAGCATGTGTGTGTTTGATAATGTAAAAATCAGCCTATAATTTTTCAAGTGGAAAAGCTTCTTGCAAATTTTTAAATGATATTTTTTGTTTAAATTTAGAGACTAAAATTAAGGGAAATTAATTTAAATTTAATTTTGTTTTTTAAAAATTTTAAAGGAAAATAAAATGTCAAAAAATTCAAAAAATGAGGATCAATTATGAAAATTTTGAGTGAAATTCAAAAATTCAAAAATTAAGGGTCAATTATGAAAATTATTTGACTATTAGTATGTGAACAGTGCTAATAAGTCTAAACAGTGTTCAGGTGGAAGATGTGAAAAATATAAAAGTGTATTAAATCTCACGCATCTAAACAGTGGACATATGTCCAAGTAGGAGCATGATGAGTTTTCAAAAATTTTACAAGTGTTTGGGCGCTTTTCATATGCTTATGCGATGAACAGTTGTCATATGTCTGAAAAACAATTGGTTAAGTGTTGGGCGTTTCAACATGCTCATGCGCCCACACAGTACCAAACTTTCTAGGGTTAGACATATCAAGTGAAAATTCACTAAATGTTGGGCGTTTCAGATAGTCTCATGCACCTGAACAGTGCAAAATCGCCTAAACAGGGCTTATGCGGCTGAACAGTGCTCGTGCGCCTAATCTCATGCGTATAAACAGTGCTCATGCGCTTGAAAACTTAGTAAAAATACAACTTCATGCGCACAAACAGTGCTCATGCGTCTAAAAATTTTCACTTTGTATATAAACAACACTTCGCATTTTTCATTCACTCATACTCCCAAAAACCCCTGAACTCCGTCGACTCTCGATTTCACTTCATTACACTTAGTTTGATTGTTTGTCCTGATATATTACGATCGATAGATTGTGTATTTGAGTGTCAACGTATGTTCATAATCAAAATCATTCTATTTCATGTATTCGATTCACAATCAATTGGGCGTTTCTAAGCTATTCAGGCGTTTTGAATCCTAAATATCTTAAAATTTGAATTTTGTACATTAAAATTGAACTAAAAACTGAAATTGATCATCCATTGTTAATGTACTCTTCATTTCGAGCAGTTTGACATGTAGAAAATTGAATTTTATGAACATTGATCGGATGATGTTCTTCATCAGTGGATTGATGAAGATGAACAGTCATGAATTTTGAATTTTTTTAATTAAAAATAAAAAATTCATAAAAAAATCAATTGTTTAATATTTTTGATAAAATTTAATTGAATTGGTGTGTTTTAAAACATATATACAACAACTTGTATGTACTATGTCTTGAGTAGAATTCTTTTAATTCTCAGAAAAGTCTAAGTACAAGTTGAAGTAAAACAAAATTTTAATTTTTAAAACATAATAATTCATCAAAAATTTTAATCAAAATTTGTAAAATTCAA
Organism: Flaveria floridana; assembly: GCA_018326465.1. Taxonomy (NCBI): domain Eukaryota; kingdom Viridiplantae; phylum Streptophyta; class Magnoliopsida; order Asterales; family Asteraceae; genus Flaveria; species Flaveria floridana. The sequence goes on from BJCO01732928.1 coordinate 3,576, forward strand.
AGTGCTTAAAAAATCAAAGTGTCTAAAGTTCTTGTTTTCATTTGTGTAGATGGCTGATTTAAAATTTAAGCCAAAGCATAATGTTGCTGCTTTGCTTTATGGGGATGTACAAGATGCAGTTTCTTATGAAGATATGATTAGATTTTAACTGAGGGCCATGTATGTATATGCCATGTGTTACCAGCCACTAATTTCCTCAAGATTGATCAAGAAATTCTGGAACACAGCATCAGTGGAAATAGATGATGATGGAGGAAACTTGTGAGGGGATTTGTTACTAATGACAGAATGCTAGAAGTCTCAGAAGATTCTATCACAGTTGCTCTAAGATTGGGATATAATGATCCAGAAGACTTGTTTGAGCTAACTTTTAATGAATGTAGAGACACATTCATGGAAATGGGTCATCCTGATCACTTTCCTAAGAAGCAATTGTTTAGAGCAAGAGTATATAATCATTGGAAGCTTTTATGCTACATCTTTCAACATTGCATGTCTAAAAGGAGTGCTGGATGGAAGTCTTTTCTAGTAGACATCGCATCTCCAATAGTAGCCATTAGCACTAATAGATGATTTAATATGGCCAAGCGGATTCTGAATAGATTTATCTTCAACTTGGAGAAAGGTATCAGGAACAAGTACCTAATGTATCCAAGGGTCTTGCAAATGATCGTAAATGAAGAATATCCATATTTCCATGCTTATTGTAACGCCCGAAATTTTTATCAAGATAAAGAAAAAAGAAAACAATAAGGAAAGGAATTAAAAAGTAGCTTGCAAGAAGAGAAAATGGATTAAAGTGGAAGGGGACAAGATGTAAATAGTACAGCAGTCAAAATAATATAATATATATGGGCATGGCCGCCCATATCAATCTTTGACCATCTGCTTTTCGACTGAGAAGAGACAAAAGAAGAAAGAGAGTGTTCTTTCTCGGATATTCAAGGAACAAGGCTGAGAATTCGTCTTGGTAAGTGTTTCTTGTGTTTTGACTCGGTTTTGTTGGGTTTTCCAGCCTTAGAACCAATTTTTATGTGTTCTTTGTGCTTGGTTGTTTGTTAGTTGTGTTTTAGGTGGTTGAACCCTCGGTGTTTTCAAGTTTCGTGGAGTTTTACTTGAACACTACATAAGGTGAGTTCTAGACCCCCGCTTTCTACATGTTTTACAATTTCTTTGGGGTTGAAAATGTATTAAATAGGGTTTTACTATTATTATTATGCATACCCTCATGTTTCTTGAATGTATGATGGTGATTATTGGTTGTTTATGTGATGTTTATGCTTTGAATGGTTATAATAAGCTTAAACAGAGGTTAGTATAATGTTTGGGACTGGAAACAACTTAGAAACATGTTAAATATTTGGTTCATGCCCTTACATAAGGCTCATGCGCTTGAATTTGCCTTAGAAATATTTAAGTGTATGCCATGCGCCCAAACAGTACCCCATGCGCCCATGTTCATGCCTTAGAATGACCAAGTGTAGCCCATGCGCCTGAACTATGGTTCATGCGCCTTGAAATTTGGCCGGATTTCCTAAGTGTTGGGGTCAGAGGCCTAATAGTACTCATGCGCCCAACCTTTTATTCAGGCACCTAAGTGCAGGCTCATGTTCCTAAATAGTTCATGCGCCTAAGTTAGTAGAAAATCAGTTAAGTGTTGGGCCATGCGCCCAAATAGTTATGATGCCCCTAAGCAGGGATGATGCGCCTGCATAGCGCCCATGCACCCAGAACACTTAGAATTATTTCTGAAAATTTGGGAATCTGTGATTTTAGCGTTTTTACCTTAGTTTGACTTGAGGATATTAAATGCTTATTTTATGCATGAATATGATTTGTTCTTATGTTTCTTATGTTCCATAATATATTATATTATATGACTTTACGTGGTGTGTTTATGATCGGAAACATGAAGTATTATCATTAATAAAGTGAAAGATTAATGATGATGAAAAGTGGAACATCAATGAAAGAATGGAAGACTTGCAAGCAAAATGAATGGAGGTGCACCACCATGTTGTCGTTAGCTCAACTGTGGTGCGTGTTAGCTACCCCAATGGATGCACACAAGGTCAATCATTGAGATTGACAGGGACACTTGTAGCATACCCTAGGTGACCGGGTCAAGCTTCGTGCACAATGTTCCGGGTCTGTTTATAGACCTCAGGCCCAGCATCAGCTTCGTGCACAATGTTCGGGGTATTGCACATTGGTCCGGAAAGAAAGTGAAAGATAATGATAAAAGTATGAAATGAAAGAATGAGCATGGTAATGAATGAAAGAAGGTATTACCTTGTTGTATGTATGATGAATGCTCACGAACGAAAGTAAAGAAAGTATTTTATTATAAAGAGTATTTTCATATATATATTACACAAGGTATTTTAATACTTTTAAAACAAGAACTCACTAAGCAACGCTGACTTTTATACATTTTCAGTTGGTAGGTAATTATTGCTGAGGATGGCACGTGGGGAAAGCTACTTGGCAGGGCAAGACTGACATCCGCTCATGAGTAATAATTTTTTTGCTTTGTAATGCAGTTAAACAATCTTTTGTAACTGATAACAATTATGAGTGTATTGCTTAGCAATAGTTTTTATTAATGAATGGATGACTTTTGATATTAATTCCGCTACGTTGTTTTATGAAATATGTAAGTTTTATACCTTAAATGCTTTGATTGATCAACTATGAGGTCTCCAGGAAAGGGGCCTTACAAGTTGGTATCAGAGCCAATGTTTAAGAGAAACGGGTAAATATTTTCAAAAGCCTAAACTTAAACTGAAAATGGGACGAACAGAGGGATCTCAGCCCGAATAGCTACGTGGGATCAGGTATTTCTTAAATTTAACCAGGATTATATGCGTGTGCTAGTTGACTTATGTGTTCTTACTAGATTTAAATACCGACGTAGTCAGGATAGGAAATGCTTGGGGTGTGAAGAGTAAAGTAAGTGGCTAATCACAACTGGTCACTGTAATTAGGGACTTACTATACTTGACATAAACTACGCTATTACCTTGAATGACGGTGTTAGTGTTTGAATCTTATATCGTTTAGGGAATGGCTGGGCAAAAATCTTCGAAGGCTTCTAGAGGCAGAGGTCGTGGTGGATGTGGTACTGGGCCACGTGTGACCAGAAGTAGTGCTAAGGTTCCTGAGATGGCTCACGAGAACCTTGAGGTTTATGGTCAGAGTGAGGAGAATGAGAATGCTAGTTTAGATGCCTCAGCTAGAGAGGCGATTGCCGACGAGGTACACCAAGTCATGCAGACAGTCTTACCGTCTATAGTGACTGAAATTATCATGGCTATGAGGAATGTGGAGAGGAAGGAGAAGAAAGATAGGAAGGGGTCAACAGGCAAGGAAAGCAAGGGGGAGGAGGAACAACCTGAGCCTGAAACAGTGTTGTCCGACGATGAGGAGGATGATTCAGTTGGGGTGACGAAAAAGGGATGCAGTTATGGGGCATTCTAGAGGTGTAAGCCTCCGACCTTCGATGGCAATGCTAATGCTGCTGCCGCTCACCGCTGGGTGTGGGAGATAGAAGCAGTGTTGGAAATTAGCGAGTGTCGTGAAGACTAGAATGTAAAGTTTACCATAACTCTTTTGTTGACTCAGCAATGTGTTGGTAGGACAATATTGTCCAAGCTGAGGGTACCAGGGCCATCAGGAAGATGGGATGGAAGGAGTTGAAGAAATTGGTGATCAAAGAATTCTGTCCTCACCTAGAACTCGACAAGATCGAGAGGGAGTTCCTGCAACTTAAGGCAGGAACCATGACCCACAAGCAATACACCACCAAATTTAACGAAATAGCGAGGCTAGTGCCGGATCAGGTGACGTCGGTGTCGAGGAAGATCAAGAGATACATTCAGGTGTTGTCGGCTTACATACGCAGGCATCAGATTGCTGCCCGACCGGATACTTTTCGATCAGTTGTAGACCTAGCGGATAGGCTTTATGATGAACGGGAGGAGACGGTGGTGGAAGTGAAGAAGAAAGGTGGAGGTGGTAAGAACTAGAATGGGAAGAGGTTTGGACGTGGTGGTTTCACCCTAAACAACAAGAAGATTAGGGCGGATGACCGCAGGTTGGCATCATCAAGTTTAGGATCGAGGAAGTGTGGTAAGCGTGGGAAGGAGCATGCGGGTGAGTGCAGGTTGGGGCTCAATTTGTGCTTTAAATATGGAAGGCCTGGCCACATTTCAAGATATTGTAGGGTGCCAAAGTGTTACACCTGCGACGAGGAGGGCCATATGAGCAGGGACTGCAAGAAGGTGAGGGCGGTGAGCTCTGGGATGAATAAGAAGCTATAGGAAGGGGGATAGAGGGAGAGTGCTAGAGCCTTCACCATGACCCGGGAGGAAGCCAGAGTGGACCCCGATGTCGTGTCAGGTATGTTTCTAGTAAACCAAACTTCTGCCCCTGTATTATTTGATTTCGGTGCCAGTAGGAGTTTTATTTCTACTATTTTCTTTGATAAGCTATCTGCTAGTAGTAGAAGTATTAGTGAGCCATTTTCTATAGAAACTACTATTGATAAGTCCACTAGAATTACTGATATGATAGAGGACTGTGTCATAGAATTAGAAGGTCATAGGTTTGCTGCTAAGTTACATGTGATGCCTCTAGGCAGATTTGATGTAGTACTAGGGATGGATTGGTTAGCAGCCTATAAGGCAAACATCGTGTGTCGCAAGAAGATGATTCGATTAATTGTGCCCGATGGAAGTTAAGTGATGGTTTACGGTGATCGCGTTACTACGGTTCCGAAGGTGATTTCGATGGTGGTGGCGGGGAAGTACATGAGACATGGGTGTAGTGCCTACCTGGCCTACGTGAAGGATGTGGACGCGTTGGTGCCACAATTGTCTGATGTACTAGTGGTATGTGACTTCCCAGACGTATTCCCAGAAGACTTGCCAGGTTTGCCACCGGATCACGAGATTGAGTTTCAGATCGACCTGATACCCGGTGCTCAACTAGTTGCCAAAACACCGTACCGATTAGCTCTGACTGAGATGAAGGAATTTATGGAGCATATGCAGGAGTTAATGGATAAGGGATTCATTCGACCGAGTATCTCTCCATGGGGTGCTCCGGTCTTGTTCGTGAAGAAGAAGGATGGTAGTATGAAGATGTGCATCGACCACCGAGAGCTAAACAAGTTGACGGTGAAGAATCTGTATCCGTTACCGAGGATTGATGACTTGTTCAATCAGCTCCAAGGTGCCAGTTGATTCTCGAGGATCAATCTTTTATCTGGCTACCATCAATTGAAGGTGAAGGAACAAGACATTTCTAAGACAGCTTTCCACACACGTTATGGACACTACGAGTTTCTCATTATGTCTTTCAGTCTAATTAACGTGCCAACTGCCTTTATGGACTTGATGAACCGAGTATGTTGGTCGATGTTAGAAAAATCAGTGATCATGTTTATTAATGATATCCTGATTTAGTCTAAGAGCGAGGAAGAACATGCCGGCCTCATACACGAGGTATTGGAGACACTTAGGAGAGAGAAGTTGTATGCTAAATTCTCTAAGTGTGCTTTTTGGTTGTGCGATGTTCAATTTTTGGGTCATGTTGTGAATGCTAAAGGAATTATGGTAGACCCGACAAAGTTTGAGGCAGTGATGCAATGGAAGTATCCAAAGATGCCATCCGAGATCCGTAGTTTCTTAGGTTTAGCGGGATATTACAGGAGTTTCATTCAAGACTTTTCCAAGATAGCCTCACATTTGACTAAATTGACTTGGAAGGATGTGAAATTTGTGTGGGGTTAAGAGCAGGAGTGTGCTTTTGAGGAACTGAAGACGAGATTGACTCGAGCTCCTGTCTTGACATTACCTGAAGGGAGTGAAGACTTAGTGGTATACTCGAATGCTTCTTATTCTGGGATAGGTTGCGTGTTGATGCAACGTGAAAGGGTATCAGTCTATGCATCCCGACAGCTGAAAACCCATGAAGTCAACTATTTCACACATGATCTGGAGCTAGCTGTTATAGTTTTTGTGTTGAGGATTTGGAGGCACTACTTATACGGGACAAAGTGCACAATCTTCACCAACCACAAAAAGTTAAAAGTATTTCTTTGAGTAGAAGGATCTCAATATGAGGAAAAAGAGGTGGTTAGAGTTGATCAAGGATTATGATTGTGAGATCCACTTCCATCCGGTCAAGGCCAACGTTATGGCCGGTGCCCTTAGCCGAAAGGAGAGGCCCGAGCTGATTCAGGTGAAGGCATATCAGTTAGTAATGACTTCAGACGTGATGACGCAGGTCAAAGAGTTTCAGAATGAGGCGTTGAAAGAAGACCGCCTCAACTCTGACCGAATGAGAGGTATAGTTGCGGAGTTGGGAGAAAACACTCACAGAGTTAGAACCCGCTTCGGACGGGTGTGGATCCGTTGTTATAGATACTTACAAGGGTGGATTATGGATGAAGCTCATAAGACTCGATACTCCATTCATCCCGGTACTACCAAGCTGTATCAAGACATGAAGAAGGACTACTGGTGGCCGGGCATGAAGCGCGATGTGGTGGAGTATTTGAGTAAGTGCCTTACTTGCTTGCAAGTGAAGGCGGAACATCAAAAGCCATATGGGAAGATCCAACCATTGGATATACCCGGGTGGAAGTGGGAGCACATCACCATGGGTTTTATTACTAAGCTACCTTGTACGACGAGGGGATGCGGTAGCATTTAGGTGATAGTCGATCGGCTGACAAAGAGTGCTCACTTCCTACCGATCCGTGAGATGTACTCATCTGAAAGATTGGCGGATCTGTTCATCAAGGTGATTATAGCTCGTGTTGGTCCATTTGATCGATTTTCAGTACAAATGATGGTTTGAATAGTTCAATATCAGAAACAATAACACACACAAAGATGGAGATGACTAAGAACAAGCAAAATGTATTCAAATGTAAGCAAATAATGATCTAATACAATCAAAAGATGAAAGCTCAATATATTTCAGTGAATAACAACTTACAAATGCCTCTTGCAACATAAATACACGATTAGGGTTTTTGCAAGGATACCCAACAATGACGAAGATCAAATCTATATCTAGTAGTCCTAGTTTCACAGACAGTTTCGCTGTGAGCGAAACTGTGCTGCCGAAACTATAGTTTCGCCCGGCAGAAACAACAGTTTCGTCGGGTGAACTAAGCTGCTGACTATGAGCGAAACTACAGTTTGGCTCATAGTTTCGCTGGACTACAAAATTATATAAACTAATCAACATACAAATGTAAACTAACATTAAACCTATTACAAAGCCATATATACATAATCTAATCTACGGTGAGTCCAACCAATACTTGATCTTTAATACTCCCCCTATGTTGGATCTCACCGCCTTCTCTTGTCTTGATTTGTCTACTCAGCTCCAGTCTCTCCCGCTGCATCTGATATATCTTTATCTGCTACTGCAGCATCACCCTTGGAAGCTTCAGCAACTGATTCACTCTGGTCACCTCCTTCTTCATTAGCTCCATAGGACGAGCACTAGCTTGCTCAAATTGTCTTGATAAGTCCCGGATATCCATACTCAGATTATCTTGAGCTCTCACCTTCTCAGCTAGCTCCTTCACTTCAGCTCTCACCCTTCTTACCTTGTTAGCAACGACTATAAACAAACTTGCCTCTCTCCTCGTCACCTCCCCTACCCCTGCTTTAATATGGTTCTCATAAAGCACCAGCAGGTCCTCATCACAAAAAGTACAGCTCCATAGGATCAAATAGTTTGTACTCTATCCCGTCCTTCACCCTAATTACTGCCTCCCCCGTGTTGTTATCATAGAACCACTTTTCAAAGCCTTGCAGTCCTTGGGGGAGGGGATCCGACAGCCTAAGCCTATTCACTGTTTTTGGGGGTTTCACCCTCAACATAATTCTCCCTTTGCCTGTCTCCCAGTCTTTGTCTTTCTTTGACCTTCTCCTTTCAGCTTTCATGAATCCAATTGACTCAAAATTATCATTTAGCCCATTCCTAATCTCCTTCTCCAGCAGTTTGGCTCGCTCGCTAAGATCAGCATCCAACAACGGCAGCACTACCAACCTTCTCAGATCCCACTTAGGCAAGGTCTTGAAAGCCTTCCTCTTATGCAGGTAAGTAATTCCTACCCCTCTCCTCTTTATCATATACATTTTGAGGCCGGGGTTATACCTCCATCTAAAAATCCTCTTATCAGCCTCATTTTTGCTCAACCCTTCCATTCTCTGGAATAGGGGAGTCAGTTCCTCAGGCTCTTTCTCTCTAACAAACCAGTCCTCCTTCTCCATCTCAATCATATCATTTTCATCCTTGCCTTTCTTGAACACATAAGTCAATGTTCTCTCATCGACTTCATAGTATTCAGGCTTAGAATCATAGTCTACTAACTGCTCGTCACCCTCCTCCTCATCAATCAATCCTTTCTCAGCAGCCTTCTCAGCACCTACAGATTGCTCTTGGAATACTTCTTCTCCTCCTAGATCCTCCATGTTCAGTCCTATATCCAAAAATCCAGCTTCAAACACCTCTTCAATATTCTCCACATTCACAGACTCCTTCCTTATCCCATACCCTCCTGCTTCCTCAGCTGTTACACCAGATGTGCCTTTCTTAGCTACTGCACCAGATGTGCCCTCTCCTCCCCTGGATGATGTACCCACGTGTAGAAACGGGTACTTGGAAGTATCAGTCAAATCGTCTAACTCATGTTGAGTTAGCTGATTGGGGAGGTCGGCTGCTGCTTTCAGATCATTCACTTCTTCAAGCAATCTTTTGATCAGTTAGTTCTGATCTATCAGCATCTTTGTCATCCCTTCAATCACTTCATCCTTCTTCCTTTCCCTTATCTCTTGATTAATAAGTTTCGTTTTAATCATACATAACTCATTTACCAGAGCGGTGTTGAGATTTCTTATCACATCCTCATCATATCCTCCCCTTCCTTCCGTCCTCGATAGCTCAGGAAAAGTTTGATGTAGATGTTTAGTCCTCCTCTCCTTTTCTCCCTCATCAGCTTTCCTCTTAGCTCTCTTTTCCTTCTCAGCTCTGGCCTCAGATGCCATCTTATGAACTTCATCCTTAAATACATAATCCTTCTCCTTCGCATATCTCTTCCTCTTCTTGATATGATCAGAGTGTTTAAGTCTTCTTTCTTCTGATCTTTTATCCTCTGATTCAATGACCCTCCTAATGTAACCCCAACGTTCCTGAGGATACATATTCTCCCGGAGATGAGTGATCTTCCCGCTAAAATCATGCCTAATAGCACAGCAGTTAGCTAAAATACGGGTGTTTATCTGTACCAATCTCTTGATCTCTCCATGTCTGGGAATATTAGGAATAAGATCATCTATAATCATCCGAAGGAAACGAGGGTACAACAGCCACTTGTCTTTCTTCAGCGCCATAACATTCTCTACCATGCAGTCAAATATCAGTCTTGCAATATTGGCCTTCTGCCCTCTGCAGCAAATAACCATGGCTTTTGCCCAGTCCAAGTTTAGCCCATCTGATCCACCTTTACGGTGATCTAAGCACATGATAAACACGTGGGCTATATATCTCCACTCCTTGGAGAGAAAGGACTTTTGATTTCCTTTCTCGTGCCAAAAGGAAGTCCCTCATATCCCATCGACCTAGATGCATCAAATACTTCCTGATCTGATAGTGTAACCTCCTCTCCACTATCCTTATCGAGTCTCAGTACCCTCAATATTACCTCAGCAATGAAGACTAGGTCATTCTCCAGCACCCTAGCGACAATCCTCTCTGAGTTGCCTCTCGTATCATACTCAGTTGTTCGCTAGAAATCCTAATGTGTAAGTCATATATAGTAGGGGAATGTGAGATCACGTAAGCAATTGGAGATCTCTGCAACCATCGGATGCGGTCTCTAAATCCAGAAGCTTTTGGATGAGTGTCATCCAATATGGCAGTCATGTTGTTCCTCTCATCAAACTTCAGATTTGCCATTTAATCTGAAAATCAGATGAAACGTATTAGTATGGTATATTAAACAATAATATTAAAGACAAATAATAAAAAGATTAAAATTAAACAAAAAAAGATTAATTTCACTTGCTGAAATTATAGTTTCGCTGGATAGGTTTTAGTTTTATCAAGCGAAAATATAATTTCGGCAACAATTATGAATTAGTTTCGGGAGGACAGTGCAATAGATTCGACAGGCCAAAACAATAGATTCGGCGCAGCAAAACTAAAGTTTGATCAGCGAAACTGTTAAGTTTGCTCGGGCAGTATGACTGCACAGTTTCGCTGAATACCATTGAACTTTCATTCAGTTTCGCTGGACTATCGGTACTTTTGCAGTAAGAACAGCGAGGGTACCGAAGAGTCTTAGTCGAATGGGCTTACAATTTTGCCATTAAACCTAGAACATACTAAGGTCCTGAGTTCGAAACTCACTTGCGAATCAAAATCAAAGGTCAATCGAGAATCAAAAGCACAGATGCTTAAGTTCGCATGAAAACTCAATCGATAAAACCCTAAGTGTCTAAACGCTCGTTTCTGTGAAAATGAGGAGTTAATTTTGCAAATTATGTTATATAGAACTTAGTTTCGCGGGCAGTGAAACTATAGTTTTGGCCGTGTAAGCTCTGGTCGAAACTGATCTTGCAACGTGCGAAAGAGTCGGCGAAGTTATAATTTCACCCTGCGAAACTAACAGTGAAAGTATAGTTTCGCTGGATACTTAAAAATTGAAATCTTTTATTTTCCTTTTAAAATAAAATAAAGAACAATTATGTAGATGAAAAAACTAAAACCAAGTAAGCAAAAATAAGCAAAAATAAAAGAAATAAAAAGAAATTTTCCCACAAGACCTCACCACACTTCACATATTTTTTAAACAGAATCAAATGGTGAAAAGGATATGAATGAGAAGCTGAAAAGATCTTCTGGAGAATTAAAGTTTGGCAGGATTATTGATATACTTATCCCTTTAAGTTCATGCCTTCTTCGTTTCGACAAGTGCACTGCAGCTACTGTTATCATGTTTTGATTCTTTTAAAGAGAACATTGAATGACCCAGTACCCACAGACATTTGGCAAATATACTTATCCTATCCTCATGATATATTGAATAAATGACATACTCTGCCTGATTATTCCTCTCAGAAGCAACGAAGGTCCTTTTTCATATGAAGGAAAACCCTTATAAACATCAAATGATGAGAGCTCCAGGTCTATACTTACGTATAATACAGGAGTTGATCAATTGAGTCTTACAGATGAGAGCTTAAGGTCTATACTTACGTATAAAAGAGAAGATCATCAATTTGTGCTGATGAGAACTCCAGGTAAGTACTAATCGTACAGCAGAGGAGATCATCACTCCAGGTCAATGTTCACACATAGCAGAGGAGATGAGCAAAAATAATGTAAGAAGGGGCTTCTTAGATGTGAAGATGATTAAGCATGTAGCTTATAAGATAGGATGGAAGATCTAGACGCAAAGATTCTTTAGATAAGAATGACTCAATGCAGAGATATGACGTTGTTCTCAATCCTTTTTGAACAAGGACTTGCATCTTTGTGAAGGCCAAAAATGTCTACGGAATAACCCAAGTCATCAAGTTTCTTGTTCTTATTAATTAAGCTGCAAGATTACTGTCTACTTTGCTTTTTAGCTGAACCCATGAGGCCTATCCCGCACAATACTACTTTGCTTTCTGGCTGAACCTATCAAGTCTCTCCCGCACAATACTATTAACCTCATTTAAATATCCAGTATTCTAATTTTATTCTGAAAAAGAAAACAACAAAACAAGAAGAGTATTTAAATATATATTCTCCCCCGTAATTTCTACGAATTAAGGAAGGTGTGGAAATTTCTTATTTAAATATATTTTATATTATTTTTTTATATGTGAATTATGAGGAAGAACTATGAAGGGAGCAGAACGAAAAAGAAAGAAAGAAAATAAAGAAATAAGTAAAATAAAATAAAATAAAGAAAGAAGTAAAAAGTAAAAAAAAAAATATGTACGTTAAAATAATTTTAAGGAAAAGAGGTTTAAAATGATATTAGACCTAACATAGAAATCAATTCACAAAAACGAGGTTTATCAAACGTTTTAGTGAAGAGATCTGCTTTTGATTCTTAGTGCCAATAGGGATAATATCAATAAAACCATTTTCCTGAGCATCATGGATTGCATGAATCCGTGTCTCGATGTGCTTGGTTCAGAATGATGAATAGGGTTCTTGGTGATGCCGATGGTTGTATCATTGTCACAGAACAACGATGTATGGAAAAAGTTGATCCCATAATCAATCATCTGGTGTTGGATCCAGAGTACTTGTGAGCAACCGCTGGAAGAAGCAATGTATTCTGCTTCTCCCGTAGAGAGAGAAACAATGGTCTGTTTCTTGCTTTGCCATGATACTAGACAATTTCCCAAATATTGACAACCTCCAATAACTGAGTTTCTGTTTAATCTGCAGCCATTAGAATCACAATTAGAATAGGCATTTTAGTCAAAATTCCCACCGTAAGGATACCAAAGACCTAAACGAGAAGAGCCTTTAAGATAACGAAAGATTCGTTTTACAGCCTTTTCATGAGACTCTTTCGGGGCTGATTGGTATCGAAAACAATATCATACAGCAAAGGTTATGTTAGGACGACTTGCTGTAAGATACATAAGGGAACCGATCATTGATCTATAGAGATGAGGATCAACGGATTCCCCATTGTCGTCAGGAGTGAGGCAAGTTTGAGCAGTGAAAGGAGTGAGTTCAGGAGATGCATCATGCATCTTGAATTTCTTCAGAATCTCTTTAATATACTTCTCCTGATGAATGAGAATTCCCTCTGGCTTTTGTTCAACTTGAAACCCAAGGAAAAAGCACATCTCTCCCATCATGCTCATTTCAAATCGACTGCGCATGACCTCCTCAAACTCCCGACACAACTTCGTATTGGTGGAGCCAAAAATAATGTCATCGACATAAACTTGAACAATAAGCATCTCACCATCGACTTCCTTCTTAAATAATGTCATATCGATGGTGCCACGAGAAAAACCATTGCTTAAAAGATATTGTGTTAAGGTCTCATACCAGATTCGAGCAGCCTGATGAAGACCGTAAAGAGACTTGTCAAGCTTGTAGACTTTGTCAGGAAAGTCGGGATCCTCAAAACCAGGTGGTTCACACACATATATCTCTTCAGCAATGTCTCTATAAACAAATGCAAATTTGACATCCATCTGAAAGACTTTGAACTGCTTATGGGCGGTATGAGCTACAAAGATTCTGATAGCTTCAAGATGGGCTACAGGAGCAAAGACTTCGGTGTAGTCAATCCTTTCTTCTTAAGCAAAGCCCTGGACTAACAATCTGGATTTGTTTCTTACCACAATCCCACAATCATCAGGTTTGTTCTTGAACACCTATTTTGTGCTAATTGGGCATTTGTTTGGTGGAAGATTTACCAGGGTCCACACTTTGAGTTTTCGAAACTGATGCAACTCTAATTGCATTGATTCAACCCAGCAAGGATCCTGAAGAGCTGCATGAACATTTTTCGGGACGATTTGAGTTATAAAACAAGAGGATAGACAAACGTTAATCAAACCAGATTGACTCCGTGTCCGATCTCCATCGGTGATAGATCCTATGATGTTATCATATGGATGATATTTCAAGGTTTTGAAATTAGTGGCATGGGTAGGGTGGTTGAAGACGGTTGGCTAATTGGTTGTTGATGGGTGGATGAAGGTGAGGTTTATGGTAAGGTAGAGTCAATTTAAGATATGGGTGATACAGGTTGAGATGAGATAGATGTAGGTGATAAGGGAAGAGATATGGAAACAGGTGGAGCTGGAAGGTCAAATGATGATGAAGAAGATGCGATATCAACTGATGTAGCATCATGTGCAGATGTGGTGGTAGGGGCTTCAGGGTTGATAGGTAATGGAGTTGGAGGAATGATATTTGTATGAACATTGGAGTTAGACGCATCATCATCAAAAACTAGAAGATTAAAGGACTTAAACACCGTATCAGAGTGAAAGAACCATGTTGGTTTAGATCAAACATTGGGGGAATTAGATTCCTGCCAATCTACATAGAATGACTCTTGAATAATACGTGTTCTCTTGTTATATACCCGATAATCTTTTTGAGAAGAGGAATAGCCGACAAAGTAACATTCATCAGACACTGCACCAAATTTTGTCTTCTGTGCCTTTCAATAAGTTGCATGAACAGCCAGATGGTCGAAAGAAGTCAATCAAAGGCTTTTTCTTATGAAATAGTTCATAAGGAGTCTTCATTTTGTCCTTGACTATCAACACCCTGTTCGGAACGTATGAAGCACAATTCACTGCGTCAGCCCAAAAGATAATGGGTAAGGAGGATTCAATCAACATTGTACGAGCAGCTTCAATAAGGGTGCGATTCTTTCATTCAGCCACGCCATTCTATTGAGGGGTTCGCGCAGCACTGAACTACCTTAAAATTCCCTTAGTAGCACAGAACAAATCAAAGATCTTATTTCTGAATTCAGTGTTGTTGTAACTTCTGATTGCCAAAACCTTCCTCTTGCTTATTGTCTCAATCGTAAGAATTAATTTCTGTAGCTCTTCAGCAGCCTCTCCTTTATGGGTAAGAAATCTCACAAGGAGTATTTAGAAAAATCATCTATAACCACAAGACTAAAAGATTTTTTAGCAATTGATTTAACACTGATTGGGCCAAACAAATCAGTATGTAACTCGAGGGGATTGGATATGCTATTTTCATTTTTTAGTTTATGTGGTTTCTTATGTTGTTTTCTCTTGGCGCATGCCATACATTTTTCAACCACTGAAAAGACCTTTAAAGGTAATCCCCTAATCAAGATTGTTTTTAACAAATTTCTTTATATTTTTAAAATTAACGTGTCCCAATCGACAATGCCATAAGAAAGACTCGGAAGTGGAAGCTTTGGACAAAAGACAGGTGACTATGGACGTTGACTCCCTTGAACTCATGTCGAGAAGATATGTGTCATGCTTTCTTTGGGCCTTCATTAACACCAACTCTTCTGGAATATTGACCTCTGATTTTAGAAAGAGAAATTCATTAGACTTGAACAGCATCGGAATGTCTGTATCACAAATCTGAGATACACTTAACAGATTAAAAGCAAGTTCAGAGACATAGTTGACTTTTTCTAGAGTAAGAGAGCCATTGGAAACCTCCCCTTGACCACCAGTTTCCCTCCTTTCTTATCACCAGCAAATGCGATATATCCTTCATTGATTATAAGATAGTTGGTCAATAAATCTTTTAATCCTGTCATGTATCTGGAGCATCCACTATCAACATGCCATACACTATTTACAACTTCAGTGGATGACTCCTGCAAAGATATCAAAGAACAGATTAGCAAGGTGAGACTGGAACCCAAGTTTGAATTACCTAGGGTTTTGGAGAGATTGGCTTTTTATGAAGGAAATTATTAACTAATCAAGTCAATCTACTACCAAAAGAATTCCTATTAACATGTCTATGATGAAGCTCATGGCAATGCTTAACTACATGATCATCTTTACCACATCAAAAACAGTGTGGTGTTAATCTAGGTCTGTTATGCAATAAGTTAGGGATTTTATCAATGTATATTTTCTCATCACATTCAGACAGTCTAGAATCAATATCACTGTATGTCTCATACATGTCTAGAATCAATGTCACTGTATGTCTCATACATGTCTAGAATCAATGTCACTGTATGTCTCATACATGTCTAGAATCAATGTCACTGTATGTCTCATCACATTCAGACAGTCTAGAATCAGACAGTCTAGAATGATTATTTACAAAAGATAATGAGTTGTCATCTAATATACATGTGGTAGTTGTACCACTTGTACTTGCTTCAGTTGATGATGTAACCCTTTCATTGGACAAAGTAGTTTTTGTTGAGGTAAAAGAAGGAATATGGTGAGAGACGAATTTTTCAAAACAATTAATTTTAATTTTCTCGGTACTCTTCTCAAATCAGTCACAATATTAACGCAATCAGAAGAAGTAGCATCATTACAATCCAAAACATTTGAAGATGAAATAGAAACATCATTAGAACACGATGAGACAGAGTCTGTTATAGATTCACTAGAAACAAAAAAACAGAATTTAAACTAGATTTATAATCTAAGACAGAATGCTGAGATTCAGGTGTTCTAAGACTAGGGCATCCAAGTCCGCTAGTCAGTCCATAATCATAGTCCTCACGAACGTGCTTTGGATTCACACCTTCTAAACCTATAGACATACTGTTAGTATCTATTTGGATCAAATCATTAGAAGTATGAGGAATAGGCATAGGTGAATAACAGTAACTACTAGGAGGAGGTAAACTTTAGCATTTTTATATCCCAATCCTGTTTTAATCCTAGCCCCTTGTTGAGATTTACATAAATCATCATGTTTTATTCCCAGTATTGTCCATTTATCAAGCCTTGACTGAAGTTTGCTTGTTTCAAATTTAGCAAGAGCAACCCCTTCAGTCAAAGTGTTAATCTCAACATTTCTTTCCAAAACTACTCGTTTTAAGTGATCATTCTCTTTCAAAGCCTCGTTTAATTTAACAAAATATTTAGACTCGTTTATTTTAAGTTCCTCATTTATTCGTTTTAAATCTTTCTTATTATCAATTAATAAACGATTAGCTTTATAAACCCTAAATAACCTGATTTTGCAAGCTGAAGAACACATATCCTGAATTACCTTATAACAAAGTCCTATCACCACCTTTTCAGCTGCTAGAGCTTTTTCACATTGGCGCACTGGAGTAGTCAACTTGTTTTCCTCGAAAGTGGTAGCAACATCATCTTTTTCCTTTTCCTGCTCAGTGGGCTGACTTCCTTCCTTCCTTATCTTCTCAATTTTACCTTCTTCAACCTTCTTATCCTCCTTCACCTTCACTGATACTTCAGTTTCATCTCCAAATTCTTTGAATGGATCAAATTCATCCTCACAATTCACCTTCCTCTTTCCTCCCATAATTTCAGCCACCAGCGCTTGGTTAATCTCTTCTCTTATTTCTTCAACTTTAGCACTCCAATCAAAGTTAGAAATCAAAGCCGTCTCTTTCTTCTGTTTCATTTCTTCTTTATCCCTATTTGAAACCAGCTTTGGAAATCCTAAATTGCTAGGATCAATGACGATCGGCAATGGACATTCATGTTTGAAGTGTCCCAATTGTTTACAATTGAAACACCTCAGTTTGGACTTACCAAATCCCAATCTCGAGTTAGAGCTTTGACCTCTGAAGTTCTTTCTTCCAGTGCGTTCCATGAATCTTCGGGCTTTAAGTGTCAACATTGCCATCTGCCATTGGATGTCAGTCTCTTCAAGATTATCAGGATCGACCTGATACATATCCTCCATCATCAATCCTTTGCCTTTCAACTCCCCAGCCACTAGAGCTTCATAACTCTGAACAAAGATACCAAAAAGAGCCATTGTCTCGGATGGAACTAAAGTTTCACCATGTGTTTTCAGATTAGATTGATCTCTCCCAGCACTACCACAACCTCCAGAGTAATCACCAGTGTTCACTCCGTCTTGACAAGATGCCTGCATTGGAGAGCTTGTAGCAGAAGACAGTAGTGCAACATTCTGAGTGAATCCAGATGTAGGCATCTTGGTTTGGTTGAATTACCTTCTCTTCATCTCTAGCTCGAAAGATTTCAATTTGTTGATTACATCCATAAGCTTGTAATCAGCAAAGTTTCTATCCTGTTTTAGCATTCTCACTTGTAAGCTCCATTAGGGTGGGAGAAAGTCTAGAAGCTTATTTACCTGCTCATGATTACCGAATTGATCATCATACTTCTGTAGGGTACTTGACATTGACAAAAATCAGTTGGTAATATCAATGAAGTCTTCATTCTTATGTCCGACAAATGAATTAAACTCCTTCTGAGCTTGGGCTTTCTTATCCTTCTTTAGATCTTCATTTCCATCATAGAATTCACATAGAGCATCATACAAAGACTTTGCATTCTTATGTTCAGCAAATCAATTATAGATATTAGGAGCAAGACATAGAGTTAAGCTCCAAAAGCTTTCTGGTCTCGATCAATCAGCTTCAAATCCTTTTCATTGAACGTGGCCGGGTTCATGTTTTGAGACGCGGTACCACCAATACTTACCATTGGTATGTACGGACAAGTGATGATAGATTCCCACTGGTAGTGGTCAGTGTAGATGAAAAAGGCTTTGAGAAATCTCTTGCAATCCTCAAAATTGTCACCATTTATAAGTCTCGAAGGTCTGTTGGGAGCTATACTTTCTAGATCTGCAAGAGCGAGAGTAGTCATCTTTGACATGCTAGTTTCGCAGAAGAAAATGACACTTTCGTAGAAAATTTGCAGTTTCGCAGAGCTAGTTTCGCTGAAACTAGTTTCGTAGACCAGATGGTAATTTCGCTGGCAATTTCGGTAGCAATTTCGCTAGCCAGAAGCTTGATAATACTTAGTTTCGCCGGTAATTTCGCACGAAACAAGCTTGAACTTTCGTTCAGAGGTACTTTTGACAGCAATTTCGCTTGGAGAATGAACACAAGCACTGTTGAACTTTCATTCAGGGTTTCTACTTTCGCAGAGATGCTGAAAACAACTCCGAAGTGCGAAACACTTGTAGTTTCGCTGAATAAAGCTGACAGTTTTGCTAGATGATCAGTAATTTCGCTGGATTAATCTGAAAACCCTTTTTACTCAGAAAACAATCTGAAATTACCCAAATCTCAATGGATTTGAGATCTGATGATTCACAGAGCTTTCCAAAACCAATAACAAGCAAAAATCAACCAAATTCCATATCAAATACACTCAAATTTGATCCAGAATTGATGAAATAATGACATTGAACAATAAAATCAAAAACCTCAAACAATGAAGAGCACTATGGCTCTGATACCATTTTGTTGGTCCATTTGATCGATTTTCAGTACAAATGATGGTTTGAATAGTTCAATATCAGAAACAATAACAAACACAAAGATGGAGATGACTAAGAACAAGGAAAATGTATTCAAATGTAAGCAAAAAATGATCCAATACAATCAAAAGATGAAAGCTCAATATATTTCAGTGAATAACAGCTTACAAATGCCTCTTGTAACACAAATAAACGATTAGGGTTTTTGCAAGGATACCCAACAATGAGCAAGATCAAATCTATATATAACAGTCCTAGTTTCATAGACAGTTTCGCTGTGAGAAAAATTATGCTGCTAAAACTATAGTTTCGCCCTGCAGAAACAACAGTTTCATTGGGTGAACTAAGCTGCTGACTATGAGCAAAACTATAGTTTCGCTCATAGTTTTGCTGGACTACAAATTTACATAAAATAATCAGCATACAAAAGTAAACTAACATTAAACCTATTACAAAGCAATATATACATAATCTAATCTAAGGTGAGTCCAACCTATACTTGATCTTCAGCTTGTCATGGCATGCCGATGTCGATTGTGTCGGATCGTGACACCCGATTCACATCAAAGTTTTGGAAGAGATTCCATGATGCGATGGGGATGAGGCTACACATTAGCACGGCTTATCATCCTCGGATAGATGGTCAGTCTGAGAGGATGATTCAGACGCTTGAGGACATGCTCCTGGCATGTGTGATCGATTTTGGAGGAAGTTGGGATGATCACTTACCGTTAGCAGAATTCTCGTACAACAACAATTATCATGCCAGTATTGGTATGCCCCCATACGAGATGCTATACGGTAGGAGATGTAGGACGCCCTCATGTTGGCAAGACATTGGGAAGAAGGAGCTAGGAGGTGTTGAGGTGATTGAGGCTACGACTGAGAAGTTAGAAAAGATCAAAGCCTTTATGAAGGCGGCGAAAGATAGACAAAAGTCGTTGCCGACAAAAGGCGGAGACCGATTGAGTTCAACGTGGGAGATAGAGTCATGTTGAAGGTCTCACCTTGGAAGGGGATCATCTGATTCAGGAAACGAGGTAAGCTAATCCCGAGATACGTGGAACCCTTCCGAATCATCACACGAGTAGGAGAGGTGGCCTATCGACTTGAATTGCCAAATGAGTTAAGTGGAATTCATCCCACATTCCATGTATCTCATATAAGAAAGTGCTTAGCTGATGAAGACATGGTTATATCACTGGAGGATATCGAGGTGGATGAACGGCTAAATTATGTAGAGCAACCAGTGGCAATCATAGATCGTATGGAGAAAAGGTTGAGGAATAAAGTGGTTTCACTAGGGCGTAGACAGTGGAAACACAGGAAGAGTTCCGAGTCTACGTGGGAGACTGAAGAGAAAATGAGGCAACATTACCCACAGTTATTCGAAGAGTGACAGGTTTTAGGGACCAAGCCCCTTTAAGCGGGGGGGGGGGGGGAGGGGTAGACTTGTAATGCCTGAAATTTTTGTCGAAATAAAGAAAAAGAAAACAATAAGGAAAGGAAATAAAAATTATCATGCAAGAAGAGAAAATGGATTAAAGTGGAAGGGGGCAAGATGTAAATAGTACAAAAGTCAAATAATATAATATATGGGCATGGCCATCCATATCAATCTTTCACTATCTGCTATTCGACTGAGAAGAGAAGAAAGAAGAAAGAGAGTGTTATATCAGATATTCAAGGAAGAAGGCTGAGAATTCGTTTTGGTAAGTGTTTCTTGTGTTTTCACTCAGTTTTGTTGGGTTTTCCAACCTTAGAACCGATTTTTATGTATTCTTTGTGCTTGGTTGTTTGTTACTCGTGTTTTAGGTGGTTGAACTCTCGTTGTTTTCAAGTTTGGTGGAGTTTAACTTGAACACTACATAAGGTGAGTTCTAGACCCCCGGTTTGTACATGTTTCACAATTTCTTTGGGGTTGAAAATGTATTAAAATGGGTTTTACTATTATTATTATGTTTACCCGCATGTTTCTTGAATGTATAATGGTGATTATTGGTTGTTTATGTGATGTTTATGCTTAGAATGGTTATAATAAGCTTAAACACAGGTTAGTATAATGTTTGGGACTGGAAACAACTTAAAAACATGTTAAACAATTGGTTCATGCGCCTACATAAAGCTCATGCGCCTGAATTTGCCTTAGAAATATTCAAGTGTATGCCATGCACCCAAACAGTACCCCATGCGCCCAAGTTCATGCCTTAGAATGACCAAGTGTAGTCCATGCGCCTGAATAGTGGTTGATGCGCCTAGAAATTTGGCCGGATTGCCTAAGTGTTGGGGTCAGGCGCCCTAATAGTACTCATGCGCCCAAACTTTTATTCACGCGCCTAAGTGAAGGCTCATGCGCCTGAATAGTTCATGTGCCTAAGTTAGTAGAAAATCAGTTAAGTGTTGGGCCATGCGCCCAAATAGTTGTGATGCGCCTAAGCAGGGCTGATGCGCCTGCATAGTGCCCATGCGCCCAGAACACTTAGAATTATTTCTGAAATTTTAGGAATCTGTGATTTTAGGTTTTTGACCCTAGTTTGATTGGAGGTTATTAAATGCTTATTTTATGCATGAATGTGATTTGTATGTTTCTTATGTTCCATAATATATTATATTGCATGACTTTAGGTGGTGTTTTTATGATCGCAAACGTAAAGTATTATCATTGATAAAGTGAAAGATTAATGATGATGTAAAATGGAACATAAATGAAAGAATGAAAGACTTGCAAGCAAAATGAATGGAGGTGCATGACCATGTTGTCATTAGCTCAACTGTGGTGCGGGTTAGCTATCCCAAAGGATGCACAGAAGGTCAATCATTGAGTTTGACAGGGACACTTGTAGCATACCCTAGGTGACCGGGTCAAGCTTCATGCACAATGTTCGGGGTCTGTTTATAGACCTCAGGCCCAGCATCAGCTTCGTGCACAATGTTTGGGGTATTGCACATTGGTCCGGAAAGAAAGTGAAAGATAATGATAAAAGTACGAAATGAAAGAATGGGCATGGTAATGAATGAAAATAGGTATTACCTTGTTGTATGTATGATGAATGCTCATGAATGAAAGTAAAGAAAGTATTTTATTATAAAGTGTATGTTCATATATATATTACACAAGGTATTTTAATACTTTTAAAACTAGAACTCACTCAGCAACACTGACTTTTATACATTTTCACTAACAATGGTATTCAGGGTCGGATGGAACAAAAAACGGATTAGGTTTTCTAGTTGCTAGGGAACTTCAAGATAATGTAGTGGAGGTGAGAAAATATAATGATAGAATTATGTTATTAAGAATAGTAATAGGGGATGAGGTAGTGGCAGTAGTTAGTGCATATGCACCACATGTTGGACTAGGGGACACGGAAAGAAAGGAGTTCTGGGAGAGTTTAGATCACGTTATGGGCGACATACCTAAAGAAGAAAAGATATGCATTGGAGGAAATTTTAATGGACATATCGGTAAGGATAATGAGCATTTCCAACCGGTGCATGGAGGCTACGGGTATGGTCTTAGGAATGACGGCGGTATGGACCTTCTTGAATTTGTAGTAGCGCATGACTTAGGCATCATAAATTTGTTTTTTAAGAAAAGAGACTTGCGTCTAATCACGTTTAGTAGCGGCGGGATACACACACAGATAGACTATTTATTGATGAGGAGAGAAGATCATAGCGCGTGGAAGGACTGTAAAACAATCCCGGGAGAGACAGTTGTGACGCAACACGACATGTTGGTGGCGGATATACGCGTCAAGAGGCCAATTGCCCAACAGAACAAGAGAGTTAGACCTAAGATCAGATAGGGCCAGCTCAAAGATGAAAAGATTACCAGTTTTAGAGATAAGGTCATACCAATGAACCAAACTGGGCCACAGGAAGACGCAAACCAAAAGTGAGAGGCTATGGCCACTAGGCTCATCCAAGCAGCTAAAGAAACACTTAGAGTTACAACAAAAAGGACAGTCGGTCATAAGGAATCATGGTGGTGGAACGAAAATGTACTGGAGAAGACACGAATCAAACAACAAAGTTCTAAAAAGCTTATACGCTGTAACAATGAGGAAAAATGCACAGAGCTAAAAGAAAAGTACAAGGAGGCTAAGCGACAGGCAAAAACATTGGTGTCAGAGGCAAAGAACACGGCATACGAGAGGATGTATAAACGATTAGAGAAGAAAGAAGGAGAGCATGACATGTTTAAGATAGCCAAGGCAAGAGAAAGTAGAAGACAAGACTTGAGAATCGTGAAGTTCATAAAGGCTTCGGATGGAAAGGTTTTGGTGAAGGAGAAAGACATCAAGGTGAGGTGGAAACATACTTCGATAACCTTTTCAACATAAGGAATCCAAAACAACAAACAGGGATTGATAGAACAACCCAAACAATGCAACAAAACAGATGCTATTATAGAAGCATCACAGTTGACGAAGTTATAAGAGCTATGAAGAAAATGGGAAGGGCTAAAGCGGTGGTGCCAGACAACATACCGATTGAAGTGTGGAAATGCCTGGGGGATGAGGGTCTCCAATGGCTAACAGATTTATTCAACACTATCTTTAAAACAGGGAAGATGCCAGACCAGTGGAGAACTAGTGTCATAGTCCCCATATATAAGAAAAAAGGAGATTTCCAATGTTGCGAAAACTATAGGGGTAATAAAGCTATTGAGTGACACGATGAAA
Organism: Flaveria floridana; assembly: GCA_018326465.1. Lineage (NCBI taxonomy): Eukaryota > Viridiplantae > Streptophyta > Magnoliopsida > Asterales > Asteraceae > Flaveria > Flaveria floridana. Next base: position 27,236 of record BJCO01732928.1, read on the forward strand.
CTATGGGAAAGAGTTATTGACACGAGAATTAGATGGGAAACTCAGATAGCGATAAGCCAATTTGGATTTATGCCAGGAAGCTCTACAACAGAAGCCATACACATCATAAGGCGGATAATGGAGAAGTATAGAGAAAAGAAAAGGGATGTCCACATGGTATTCATCAACCTAGAAAAGGCCTATATATGTGTTCCACGGCAACTAATTTAGGAAAGTCTACGACTTAGAAGGGGAGAGGTATATCAAAATAATTAAGGATATGTATGACGGGGCAAAAACGTATGTGCGAGCACCGGTAGGAGACACAGACTCCTTCTCAATGGAAGTGGGACTCCACCAAGGATCGACACTGAGCCCATTTCTTTTCACAGTAGTGTTGGATGAGATGACCAAGTCTATACAACAGTTAGTCCCGTGGTGCGTGCTCTTTGCGGATGATATTGTCTTAATATCAGAATCTAAAATGATGCTTAATGACAAGCTAGATCAGAGGAGAGCAACACTAGAGCGCAGAGGATTAAGGATAAGTCGCTCTAAGATGGAATACATGCATTATAACTTTGGTGGCGACGCGAAAGAGGACACCCAAAGCAGTATCCAGGGTATGTCGGTCCCACGAACATCTAGGTTCAAATACCTGGGCTCGTACTTGCAGGAGGACGGAGAGATACACAACGATGTAGCCCACCGTGTTCAAGCGGGATGGTGCAAGTGGAGAGCTGCGTTAGGGATTCTATGTGACAAGAGGTTTCCAGCAAAACTAAAGGGAAAACTATACAGAGTGGCGGTACGCCCAGCTATGCTATATGGAACAGACTGCTGGGCCATAAAGAAATCGCACGAGAAACAAATAGAGGTTGCAAAATTGTAAATGCTGAGGTGGATGTGTGGACACACAAGACTGGATCGGATAAGAAACGAAGTGTTTCGAAAGAAGTTAGAAGTGGCTTGTATTGCAGATAAAATA
>BJCO01732987.1:0-10417 GCA_018326465.1 Flaveria floridana
TGTAATAAACCATTTAGTTTCCGCTGCATTTTGGTTATTGTTTACTAATCGTTACGTCCCGCCTCTCTGGGCCTGGGGTGTGACACTTACTGTTAGCAGAATTCTCATACAACAACAGTTATCATACTAGCATTGGCATGCTACCATATGAGATGCTCTATGGTAGGAGATGTAGGACACCTGTTTGTTGGGGTGATATTGGTCAGAAGGATTTGGGAAGTATTGAGGTGATTGAGGTTACGACTGAGAAGCTCGAAAAGATTAAAGCCTTTATGAAGGCGGCCAAAGACAGGCAAAAGTCGTATGCCGATAAAAGACATTGATCAATTGAGTTCTAGGTGGGCGACTGAGTTATGTTGAAAGTCTCACCTTGGAAGGGGATCATACGGTTCAAGGCGGTGCAAGTTGAGCCCAAGGTATATAGGGCCTTTCCGAAGCATTGCTCATGTAGGAGAGGTGGCCTATAGGTTAGAAATACCCGATGAGTTAAATGGAATTCACCCGACATTCCATGTATCTCATTTGTGGAAGTGTTTGGCAGACGAGGATATGGTTGTACCACTGGAAGATATTGAAGTAGATGAATGGCTTAACTATGTGGAGCAACCAGTGGCGATCATTGATCATAAGGAGAAAAGGTTAAGTAATAAAGTGGTTCCCCTTGTGCGTGTACAGTGGAAGCACAGGAAAGGATCCGAGTCTACGTGGGAGACTGAAGAAGAGATGAGGTAGCATTACCCTCATCTGTTTAAGGAATAACAGGTTTCGAGGATGAAACCTATATAAGGGGGTGGACTTGTAACACCCGAATATTTTTAATAGGCAAGAAAGAAAGAATAAACGTGAATAAAAGAAGGAAATGCAATTTAACCTAAGTTAAGGGGTTAAAAGTGTCAAAAGGACAAAAAGTATCAAAAGTGGGTACAAAAGGTGGTATGGCCGCCCATGTTGTCTGCACTACTCATTTCAACCGGTTTTTAGAGAGAGAAAGGGCAGAGAGTTCGGGTTTTTGAAGAAGAAGAAGGAGAAGTCGAATTCAAGGTAAGAATTCGATGGTTTTTAGGTGTTCTTGACTGATTTCAATTTGAGTTTATGCTTATGTATATGTTTGTACGTTTGTGTGTGTGTTTTGGTGGGTTTTAGGTGTGAACTCATAGTGCAATCGGGATTGAAGAAATATTGCCAGAAAGATTGACAAAGGTGAGTTCTAGAACCCCATTTTTTACATGTTTTAACTGATTTTGGGGCTGGAAATGCATTTATGAACGTTTTTATTGAATGAGTATGTATTCCCCTATGAATGTATGAATGTGAATGTGGTTGGGTTTTGATTCGGGTAATTAGGATTTTATAATCATGTTATAAATGTGTTTCTGAGGCTTATAATGTTAATACTAAGCTTAGAACATGTTAGAATTAGAATTGGGACAGAATTATGATGATGGTAGTTAAAGTTAGTTGTCATGCACCTAAGTCCCATGCGCCTGAAACTCATGCACCCAAATAGTATCCATGCGCCTAGAGTTAGACTGAATTTTGCGCCTAGAGTTAGACTGAATTTGACTAAGTGTTCCATGCGCCTAGATTGCCCATGCGCCCAGGCACTCATGCGCCTGCATAGTGCCCATGCACCTAGATTTGCCCAGAATGACTAAGTGTTGGGTCATGCGCTCCAATAGTGTCCATGCGCCCAGAACATTTCCCATGCGCCTAAGTGTTCCCATGCGCCCAGAAGGCCATGCGCCTGCATAGTGCTCATGCGCCTAAGACTTAGAATTATTTTCTAAATCTTGGGAAAAATGTAAAGGTAGGCTTTGACTGAGGATGTTTTCAGGGGTGATGTAAGTTGATTTTTGGTGATGGATGATGGGTGATATGTCATGTATGATGATGAGTGATGATGTTATGCGTATGTATGATTTGTTCTTATGTTCCTTATGTTATGATATATTGATGTGTGACTTTACATGGTGTGTTTATAACTATAAACGTAAAGTATTATCACTAATGAAAGAGATAAGATTAATGATAACGAAAGTGGAACATAAGAACGAAAGAAAGTAAAGGCTTGCAAGCAGAAAGAAAGAAAGAAAGAAAGATTACAACTCTTTGTGAGTTGATAACTCAACTGTGTGTTTTATAACGTGTGATTTTAACCCATGAGGGTTCACACACAGGGGGATCAGTCTAGGTGACTGAACCCATAATACGAAATGGGATCCTTGTCATTCGACCTCGGGCTTTGTGCCAATTAGAAATGAGGCTTCATTCCCGGAATGGTGGTTTCGGACCACGGGCTCTATGCCAACTAGTAACGGGGTTTTGTGCCTAGAATGGTGGCTTCGGGCCACGGGCTTTGTGCCAATTAGTAAAGGAGCTTCGTGCTTGAAATGGCAGTTCCGGACCGCGATGGGGGAAAAGCCTGACAGGATCTAGAATTAGTAAGAAACGAGCGAGATGATAAAGTATGAAACGAACGAAGTGGTAAAATATGAAATGAACGTTAACGAAAGATAGTGATAAAGTACGAGATGAATGTTAACGAAAGATAATAATAAAGTACGAAACGGAATCTTTGTCATTCGACCTCAGAGATCGTGACTGCGTGCCATGATGAGGGTTAAGCTTGACCGGATCTAGGACTAGTGAAAGAAAAAGATAAAGTACGAAATGAACGATAAAGATAAAGTACGAAACAAACGAACATGTGAGATAATGAACGAAATGTACGGTGCGATAGTAAAGAAAATGTTTTAACGAGCGAAAGGTAATATATATTTTAAAACTAGAACTAACTGAGCAACGATGACTTTTACGTATTTTCCTTGTTGGCAGGTAAAAGTTGTTGAGGATGGCACGGAGGCAGCTACTTGGATTATTTTGGATGGCGTCCATTTTATGTCAAATGACGCTTTTGTGATGTAATGCAATGAATGATATATTGTAACGATGTTGTATTATTTTGCAAAAGCAGTTATTAATATATGAAATGATTTTAGTTAAATGATTCCGCTGCAATATTTTAAATAAATGTGCGATTTATGTGCGATGAATGACCAACTGTAAGCGTCTCGGGAACGGGGCCTTACACTAGTGACTATGACATGTCATAACTCACATTATTATCTAATACAAAAAGGATAAAAGTATAAAAGTAGAAAGTTACAGCCTCAATACCTTAATCAATTGTTTGACAAAAATATGGACTTTTCACCAACTCATATAAGTTGGTGAGTTTTTAGAGGTGATAGCGAAAAGTTGTTCAGCTTTTGTCAAAAGATGATTCAGAAAAAACATGTTTTCTCTATCTTTGAAAGAAATTAGTCTCTTGGCTTTGGATGGACTTTGTCTTTGAAACTTCGGAAGACTTCATCTTTGGCTTCGGAAGACTTCATCTTTGGTTTCGGAAGATTTGGTATTTTGGCTTTGGAAGTTTGATACTTAGTGTAATTCATTGAGTTGTATCAAATCTTCCAAAGTAACTTCCTTGTACTTCACATGTGCATGCTGAGAGCTCTATGGTTGCATCAGCCTCTAAGTGTAATCCTTACACGCTGTATTGATCATGTCACATATTTATGAGAAAAATATGGTTTTGTGGAGATCTAGGGGTATAGGGATCATATCAGTGTCTGGACTAGTTACAGGTACTTAATCTTCAAAACTCCTTGATAAATATGACTTGGAAGAGTTACATATTTTTGTAAACCTAATTAAGAAAATTTTATTTTCCCTAGTTCTTCTTTGTCAAAAATGGTCTAATTTTATGTCCAAAAGTAAGTTTGAGAAATCTGCTTTCTAACCTAAGTGGTCTCATGCAAGTTTGACAATTTTGGACCTCCAAACAGTCAAAACAAATTCAAATGGCTAATCTGAAAATTTTTGGCAGAATGTTGGTGCATGTTCATAATGTCATATTTCTTTTATACGTCTTTAATTCAGATAATCGTCTTTCTAGGAGTTAGTTTTAGGTGTTGGCATTCAAACCCCATCGAACTCGTGTCGTTTTGTTATTTTGACCTCCAAACAGCTCTTGCATGATCAATATGCATACAACAAAACAAGCTAAATTATAAAACAAGAAGTACAAACTTGAAAACTAAAACCTAAGCAATAGTAAGAAGTGAATAAACGTAACCAAAGTGAATAATCGTAACTAGTGGTCGCATATAATATGTATGGTGAAAATAAACCCTTAAGTATTAAGCCTTGCAAATCAAGTTAAGACAAAATACGAAGATAAAATATCATAAGAACGTAAATCAAACGTCACACACAATAACACCGATAATAGAACTATATGACATAACATTGGATATGATCACATTAAACCACACATCTTAATAATTAAGTTATATGATTAATCATTAAGGACCTAATGGATTACAACAAAGTAATTGATTAACTTGAATAGTTTGTAATCTGACTTTTGTGCTTTAATTATAATTTGCTTGTGACTTTCTAGGCTTTAATTTCATACTTGTTATCACGAGATGAGTTTCATAGCCCCTTTTCTTTACATGTTTTACTTGGGAAAAACCTTGCTCAAATCTTTGACTAGTCATGATTATTGTATTATTTTGACTAATGTGGTGTTGTTTGGGTCATGAGTTTGAGTCTCTATGTCCTGCAAAAGATGTGTTCTTGGTCATAAGTCCATAAGTCTTTTTCATAACCATTTAACTTCGATTTATAAGCCGTGTAAAGGTATTGGTAGTATTAACGGGTTGACACCCCACCCTTGTGTTAGTATGATAACTAAGATTGAGTTGGCCATGACAAACCCTTGGGTGAATATAATTTGATTGACATTGTGCTTCCGCTTGTACTTGGCATGCATCCAACGTTAGGTTTGGTTATGGACTTATGTTGGCGTTTTGATTGCGTATGTACTTATACACACACAAACGTTGTACTTGACTTACATGATAATATTTAACTTATTACACATGCCAACTCATAAACATATGTTAGCCTTTTTAAGCATGTCTTTTCAGATAATAATGTTTTAGGCTTGATTGGAATTTATTAGAGACAAATAGAAATGGCAATCCATCATTGGACAGACATTTAAACAATTTTAATTATGTTTAGGTCATTTGAATTTCAATTGTTTGGATTGTATGTTTGTTATTCAGTATTTTGGGGTTGCATGTTTGGCCCTAGACGTATCAGTTTTGGATTTTAACAGTAGTTTTGAATTGTTTTGGCATATCCATTAATGGAAAATGCATTGAAAGATTCTCTTTTGCCCCCCATGTGTACATGCCGATTATGTCTCTCCCATCGTGTTTTCGCTATCAGCGGAAGTTTCTCCTTGACCCTTCGTATTCCCTTGCATAAATGGTAATCATATTGAACGATTCTTTTAGTTGTATTTGTATTTCATTGCTTATTGTTTTTTTCTTACACAAATGTGAGTTTATCCCCCACATAATTCTCTCGATTATCAATATTGTTTTGTATTGAATACGCTTTTAAAACCCATTATTATCTATTTAGATTGTCTTCACTTTACTTTCAAAATGTATAAGAACATTCTAAACATACAATGGCTGTCTTTTTGTTTCATAAAGAACATTCTAAACATACAATGGCTATCTTTTTGTTTCATATTAATCTACATTACGTGTCTGGTTCTCCCCCTCAACAAATCATAGCATGCAAACCGAAAATATTACAAAAGAATCACCTTAAACTAATACAAATTGACAACCAGACTTGATGAGAAAGATGTCTGGACTAATGGAAAACAACGTGATGATTTTCTCCAAAATTGTTGGAGACACTTGGCGTTATAGCCCGACCCATGCATGATGTATGTATCAGAATCTAGATGTATGGTTGAATTATTGTTGCTCCATCTATGTATGTTTCTTGTTTTAAACAGAAAGTATCTTGCAACAATCTTTCAACTCCACTTTGCCTGTAAATTTAGATTGTGCAAGTAAAGATCGAGACCAGCAGAATATTATCTTGTTGTAGATGGATCATATTGAAATTTTAGAAGTGATAAAAATGGTTCATGAATAAAATACACATATAAAACTGTGTGCTCCAAAAATGAAAGAAATGAATAAATAATAAATAGAAAGGTTAAAGGGTCAAATCAGTTTACAGGACTGGTTGCAAGTTCCAAACCACAAACTGGATCTTTAACCACCAAAACCAAACCATATAAATTCAAACCAGCTGATTTGCTTTGGTTATACTGTTTAGTCAACTTCAACGGCTTATGAGCACCCCAAGTTAAACGGGTTGACGTGTGGGGCATATTTGATTTTATTACAACCTAAACACAACATGTTTACTAAATAGTCTAGAGAGAACAACCCAAAACATGACTAATTTGGGTCGTGTGAGGAATTGACACCCCTAGATTAGAATTGATTTCAGCAAGAAATTTGTGCTAATGGGGAACGGAAGGACTTACCAGTTACTATTGAGGAATCTGAACAACAATGAATGCAATTGTATATAAACACCCAAAAATCATTGCACCAGCAAGAAAATTATAAAGCAGCTGTCGGTCATTTTTCGTGGGTATAAAGACGGCTTTCAGTGTGTTTGTCAGTTCAAAGAGTCGACATGACACCTGCACAGAAGCAAGAGAAAACCATAAAAGAAATTACTAATTTTCTGGTAAGTCATTAATTACAAAAGCTGAAAGGAGCTGTTGCTCACCAAGACATAAATTGCAGTTGTAAGCATGAAATTAAGCATCGGGTAATTTGGGATAAACGAAAGAAGCCACTTCGGCTGTGCATTCGGAATATCTGATCTGCACATTGCAATTAAATTGGTTTCAGGAGTAATTTCTTCCAAAAATGTAGTTATTTAATTATAATGAATAGAAAAAATGATTAAATTCAACCAAAAAAGATGTACTCACCTAAGCCAGATATGGAACTGAGAAATGTAAGTCTCCAAAGTGATCTTACCAAGCCACCTATTATGTAAAAAACGTATAATTAAATAAAGCAATGTATTTTTTTAACCTGAAAGCTTTGAGTCTGGGAAATTAATAGGAAGCATACGCGAAGAGAGTTAATGAGTAATTTCGAATGTGTTGAGTGAAATTCCTCAAGCAAATGTAGACACTGACAGCAGAGAAGTAAAAATTGTATTTAATTTGCAATTAATGAATGTACAAAGCATGACAGAATATAAAAATATTTGCAAACAGTTACTGAAGATAAGTAACGAATATTCGCAAACAGTTTTTTTTTTATTTAACAACAATTTGCAAACAGTTACTGAAGATAAATGACGAATAAGAACAGTTACACACGTTATAGGTATCCATGATGTGTAGGGGTGGTATTTGTTGTATGTAACCTTGTCCAACTTGTATATGTACTCATACCACATGTAACCAGCCTGAAAAGAATAGGTTAAGCTGATAGATACTTACTGGGAAACTGATGGAATACTGAATTAGTAGGCCCAATTCAAGAGGGCTAAATCTCCAAAATACAAACATAAGTCTCATAATCGTAAAAACAAGAACCGACATAATGCAAAAACTAGTTATTTCTACTAACGAAAGTTACTTAACCACTTCTAACTTCCCTCCTCTTGACTTAGTAGATCAAGAGAAGATCCAAACAGCATCTGGAGATGCTCCATTGACCCAGCAAGGTTGATCCATTTGTTCTTTCTGGAGTATACCTTTAGTGGGGTTGTATCCAAGGACATGGAAAATCTAAGCATTGCGTTATAATTACAGTAACCAATAATTCAAATGCATTGGAAAAAACATGGATTCAGTTCGGTTATGGTTAATTCGATTATGGAAGAAGGCTTGACCGTAACCATAACCGAGTGATTCTGTTATCATTCTAGATTAACCATAACGATAACCGAATGATTCGGCTATCACACTAGCTTAATCATAACTGATCGGTTTCATAGACTATGGATTAATTTGGTTTTATTTATTTTGGTAATTGGTTGGGGTTCAGTTATAGTTTGGCTTTTGCTCACCCCTACTTCATGGAGTATACATTTAGTGGGTTTGCATAACTACCTCCTGCCCGGTAAAATAACTTGTCCTCGAGTCGAAAAGAAGGAAACTACCAACAAGCGGGTCATAGTTTTCCCAAGTTGCTTCTTCCAGCGGACGGTCACAGCACGATATAAATAATTTCAAAGTAAACGGACCCGCTCCATGAACCCAACAATGCGCTACAACTGAGTGACCGAGTGAAGCTAAAGGTCAATTTCCCAATCGTTTGTCATAGGTAGAGGGGCGATGGATGTAGTAGGGAGCTGACCACAAGCTGGTTTTAGCATAGATATGTGCCTAACTGAGTGGATGCAGGAGCCTGAAGGGAGCTCAAACTCATAAGCAACAGTAACGAGTAACGACTTTGCGAAAAATGAGCACCCCTTTAGTCTTAGAATGAAGAGAGAGAGGGGGGATAAAATGAGCACACTTGCTCAGCCAATTAACAACTACCAAAACAGTGAGAGGCCTGATTTCTCAATTTCAGTTTTTTTTTTCTTTTTTTTTTCTTTTTTGGAATGTGGGTATGGACGAGGGCAGATATAAGGTAGGGCCGAGTTAGGGATTAAGGGTATCGAATGAAAATGGGAACAGAATGGTGGAAGGGAGGTTGAATTTGAAATACCTCTTGATATTCTGTGATCAGCAGCTATAATAGAGTCGAAATGTCAGGATTGTTTTCTGGTTTAGTAGCGAGGTGATGGAAAGTAGCAGTTATTTGAGGACCCGATGCCACGCTTTGTAGCTTGTATTTCTGGCCATTGATGGTGAATATAAGGAACATCTCATTCAATTGGCATGGATTGTATTCAAGTATTCAACACGGCTAACCACCGTCTGCCCAACATAATGCCTGTCCCTCTGATTGAAAACGGGCAAAAGTCTTAAGCTGTCCCTCCGATTGAAAACAGGCAGAAGTCTTGAGTCATTTTGAGCTTCAAAAGTTGCAGGGAAGCATTCCTACAAACCCAGCTACATCTAGTGATATTTTGATAGAATCCGAGAATTTCAGCAGGCGAATGATTGATTGAAATTAAAAGGCCCAATTCGAGAAGGGCTAAATCTCCCAATTCAGTACAAACGATAAATAAATTTCAGAATGAAAAATTCTAATGAACAAGCCTGCTATTAAATAAACTAACAATTACTAACTGCTCCTGAAATGGTGTTCGTGAATAACTCCCCACCATTCCATTATTCCACTAACTTCATGACCCAGCGGGTCAACCCAATTCCCGAAAACCGCCCGAAAATCCATTTCAATCTGATTCAGCTCTTTGGACGACTTGACCCGATTCTTTCTCCTGGTGTACACATGCTGGATTCTATCATTGCTTCCCCCTTGGTAAAATGCCTTGTCCTCAAGGCGAAACTCAAGAAATTGATTAATGAGTAAGTCATATTGCTCCCATGTAGCTTCTTCGACAGGGCGATCGCGCCAGGATACGAGTAACTCCAAGATGGGATGTCCCCCTTCCATAATCCAGCGGTGAGAAATGACAGACGAGGGCAGCAAATCAAGCTCTCAATCTTTGGTAATGGGTAGAGGTGCGGGAGTGTCCGGATCAAATGAACCAACAGCAGGTTTGAGCATGGACACATGAAAGACGGGGTGGACTTTGGAGTCGGGAGGTAGTGCCAATTCATAAGCAACTGGTCCAACCAGTCTGGCGATGCGATAAGGACCAAAGAAACGGGCTGAGAGTTTCTCGTTGCGACGTTTTGCCAGACTACGTTGACGATACGGCTGGATCTGCAAAAAAACATAATCACCCACCTGAAATGAAACCGCACGACGTTTACCATTAGCTTGAGCACGCATGCGATCTTGAGCTTTGCGAAGATGAGACTGCAACAGCTTGATCATGTCATCCCGGTTGATTAGTTGTTGCTCCAATTCATCATTTTTGGTATCGCCGGGTTGATAGGGGATGATCGGAGGTGGTAGACGACCATAAACAACTGTGAAGGGCGTGGTACCGGTGGAAGTATGGTATCCGGTGTTATACGAGAACTCGGCCCAGGGAAGATAGGTACTCCATTTGGTAGGTTGTTCATGGGCAAAACAGCGAAGGTAAGCTTCGAGACAGCGGTTGAGAACCTCCGTTTTCCCATCTGTTTGGGGATGGTAGCTGGTGCTAAGCTGCAGCTTGGTTTGACTCAGACGAAAGAGCTACTGCCAGAAATTACTAAGGAAAATAACATCACGGTCGGAGACAATTGAGCGAGGGAATCCGTGGAGACGAACAATCTCTCTGCAAAAGATGGCGGCCACTGTCTTGGCTGTAAAGGGGTGAGATAAACATAAAAAATGAGCATACTCACTCAATCGGTCCACTACCACTAGAATGGTGTCAAAGCGGTTGGAGATGGGCAACCCAACAATAAAATCCATCGATATGTCCTCCC
>BJCO01733080.1:0-11484 GCA_018326465.1 Flaveria floridana
CCTCCAGTAGCAGGTTTCGCGTAATCAGAAAGAGTCTTTCGGGGTTGTAGTTGTGCCATCTCTTCAGCTGCAATATGCCTCCTACGAAACAATTGCTCTGGGTCAGAAAGTCTCTCGAACTCGGCAGATCCTGCAGATCGGGTCCGCCGGATATTGTGCATATACTAATAAAAATAAATGAAAAAATAAAATAATTAAAAATAAAAATAATTAATTGAAATTTATCTTAAAGCAAGCAATAAACAAATTAAACCTAAGAAACAAATAACAGAAAAGTTTATAAAATTTGCAAAAATTACCTAAAAATAGCAAATAAAAACAACTAAGCACTAGACAAGCAAACAAGGGTGGTTCGACCCCCGACGCCAGTGGTTCTCAAAGTCGCCAAAATCGTGTCCCTGGCAACGGTGCCAAAAACTTGATGGTGTGAGAATGTAGTTTAAATTATAAAGACCAAGTTTTAATTATTTAAAACGAATTTCTTCTCAAAACACACTCACGACAAGCGTACCGATCGCGTGTAGTATGGAAAGTAAACCGAGTATTGACCATGGACACGAATGGGTGGCGGCCCTTGTTAATGAACTGTTGTCGAATCCTAAACGATGATTTTTAAGGGATTTTTGATAATTAAGAAGAGGTCAAGAAAATTAGTAAACCAACTAGGCAATACAATCAAATAATAAGACAAAACATGAAACTAAATAAAGCATGCAATAATACTGAAATTTAAAAGAAATAAAATCTAAACAATGAGACTAAGGCAAATCACTGTAAATGGAAAAGGAAATCAAATAAAAGGAAGCATTGCCTAGACTCGGTATCAGGTTGATCGGTTTGACTGACTCTCAGGTTGACTGATTGTTTGACTCCAGTTTCTGAATTAGACACCCGAAACATATCAGATCTCCTCTCGGACTCACTGACACACTCTAAATTCCATGAAAATCAATTGTAGCACTGAACAAGTTATTTCTCACCTCTCGGTCTCAAAATTCCCTAAAACTCTACGTACTTGAAAACTATTTTACCTCTCAGTCTCAACAGCACAATATGAAATAGGTTACCCTAAGCAACACTATACACAGAGAGTAAATTGATGAATATGATTAATGACTTGAATTGACAAGAAAAGTTATTAATTTTAGGACTAGTCACTCTAGTGCACTCGTTACCCAAACCAAAAACACCCAAGATCAATCAATTATCTCTTTCCTCTCAGACTCAAGATAAGCTAACTTCTAAAAATTGATTTTAAACATAAAACTCCTATGGGTGATCAATCCATCTAGGTTAAAACACCAAGTAATGATCCTAACATGCAATTCTAGTCAATTAACACACAAGTAAATCAACCAAAATACACGAGATGCCTAATTATAAATCAAATCAATTTCAACAGAAGTAAATCAGCATCATTACTCATAAATCATCAATCTTTATACCATAGAATTCATCAACAAGTCAAATAACCTAAAAACAAGTCAAACAAAGTCAACCATAACCTAATCTAGGTAGATAAAGAACAATTAGCCACTAATCATAATCAAAGCAGATTTACAATGACAAACCATGAATAAACAGTGAAGAACACGAATGGAAATGGAGAAACGAAGAGAAACCGAATGGTCAAACGTGTGAAAAGCCGAAAGTAAGTTTCTTTTCTGCAATCCCATGACCTAGCTGCTCCAAATCGCCTCCAATATGCTTCTAGATCTCTCCAAGAGCCGTCCAAGCATCCTCAAGTCGTAACCCTAACCTCAACTTATAAAAATAAGAACTTTGACTTTTTCGCGACCTCCTGTGGACCGCAGGAGTAAGTCTTGCGGACCGCAGGAACTTTAGGGTTCTTGGGCCACGTTGACCTGGCTTGCAGACCGCAGGGAAGGTTCCCGCGGACCGTAGGAGCTTCACCTTTTGGAATTTTTCTTCGCTTTTAACTCCAGATCGCCCGATAATTGTTCGGTTTCCTCCCATAAGCTCTCGTGAACCTGTAAAATACGAAATGAAGCAAAGTAACTAAAATCTACGAAAATAAAACGCGAATTAACTAGAAATTAAAATAAAATACACGGGAAAATCAGATGTGTTTACAACACATCATTTAAGTTAAAAATAAAACTTATCAAAATCAAACTTAAACTAGTAATGCAGTACTCTAGTCATCCCCCTCGTCCAAGTGATCTTCATCAGCATAATTTGGAGCCTTTTGCGAAGCAATTAACTGTGTAATTTTTGCAATAAAATTCGGATTTTGAAACAAACTTAAAAGTTATGCCTACAAAATAAAATACGCATCATAAGTTGTATTTTGAAAAAGTACATATATTATAACGTAACAAGTCCAACTTTTAGTATGTTAAGGTAACATATCCAACTTTAACACATGTCTTTTTCACCCATTTTAACCATTTAAACTCAAATCATGTACTTTTCACCAATTTTGACCTGTTTTGACCCGTTTAAACTAAAACTTAGACTCAAATCATGTCTACCATCATAATAAAGAATTAAAATAACCTAAACCCATTATGATACACTAACACATCCAACTTTAAGTCATTTAACCCCTTTAAACTCAAATCATGTTCTTTTCACCCATTTTGACTGGTTTAAACTAAAATTTATATAAATTTAGTCAATTTTAGCGATAAAGACTCAAAATAACCTAAACCTACTATGATACACTTAACACATCCAATTTTAAGTCATTTTAACCCCTTTAAACTTAAATCTTGTCCTTTTCACCCATTTAGACCCGTTTAAACTATAACTTAGATAATTTAATACTATTTTAGCGACAAAGACTCAAAATACCTAAACCCATTATGATACACTTAATACATCCAACTTTATATCATTTTGATCCCTTTAAACTCAAATCATGTCCTTTCACCCATTTTAAAATGTTTAAACTAAAACTTAGATAATTAACAATAACTTGTGTAAATGACCGAAGTGTTTGTTCTTGATCATGAATAAAAGAAGTCGACCCTGCAGATTATGATGGTTTACGTCCAATTCCCCAGATATGTTCACGGCGTTCCAACACCGACTCAAAAGCATCCACTTCATTCGTTGATAAACAATTCATTTGGGATTGACTTAGCTCGTCAAAACGTTCCTTTAATCGGTTCTGTATTGATTAACAAAAACTTATTAAGATATTTATACATACATATATATACATATTTGGAAACTATAATTTTTAGAAATACTTACATATTATTGTTTTACTACCTCACTATCAAAAGTCTATCTTTACTTGTATGAGCATCATAAAACATCTCAAGTCTACTCTTATTCTGTTTAATATTAAAAAGTATATTATATATTAAAAAAAATACTTATATGTTATTCAAAAAGATACAGATTAAAACATTACCTTCTTCTAACAATAATTACTATATGAAGCAGTCCCCCCTCGTTTGTTTATTTCTGTTGTTGATGATTTTGTTTTTTTGGAATTTGACGTATTTCTATTTCCGTCACTCATGAAATAGTCAACCGTTTTTCTCCGATTTTTATGATTCATGCCAGCTGGAGGGTTGACCCTTGCTTTTTTTACATTTTCATAACCTCCAACACGATCAAAGTGTTGTTTTGCCATATTTTTTGGGTCTTTGAATCGCTTGAAAAAGATCGAACTAATGCCAACTCCATCTGACTACCGTTCACGATGTAACAAAATCTCATTATAGTCAAAGCATCGCTACATGTAAGTTAAACAAAAAAAGTTAGTTAAGTAAAAACAAAAAACAAACATATAACTTATAGAAAGAAAAACTCCATTTTATTATCATAAGAAAGACCATTTTCTGTTTCCTTTCGAATGGAATTGTTAATGATGTAAAGCAAATAATCAACATAGATCGAATTACCACCATATGCTTTTCCAATGTAGGGGTTGAACCTAAAGTCTCAGAAAATCAAATCAAGATGAAGATGAAGTTCAGAAGCCAAGTTACCGCGTGACAACTAGGTTTTCACGCGAAAACACTTGTCGCGCGAGAACATAGGACTCGCGCAAGAATTCCTTTTGTAGTATAAATAGAGTTTAGTGTTATTTTTTTTGTTAAGCTTTTTCATTTTCCTAAATTTGTACTCAAAAGTTGTAATCACTGAATTCAGAGAGCAATAGAAAGAAAAAGTTATTTACTTTGTGTTTCAATCCTTTTATACATCTACTTCTTCTCCATATTTGTTTACGTTCAGCATTCATAAATATGAGATTGATTTGATTATTGTAGATGCTTACAATTAGTATCAGAGTAAGGTTTGCTCTAGATCGGTTGATTGAAACTTGAAGAGGAGCTTTGAAGAGTTCGAGAGTTTGTTTTCATCACAAATTGGAGAATTTCAGATTGATTCCTATCACACTTGATCTTTTGAACATTATGGAGCTATTACACATGAATTTCATTGTTGTGGTGATTGTTGGAGCTTAAATGTTGATTTTTTGAATCAATTAGAGACAATTAGGATCATATTTGAACCTAAACAACTAATTGAACACTTGGTTAATCTAATTTTAATCAATTAGATGAAAAATTAGAGGTGAAACAGTGAAAATCACAGAGAAAACAACCAAGCGAAAACCTACTGTTCTTTAGCAAAAATAAGGATTTCACGCGAAAACTAAAATCTGTTACAAAAGTTTGTTGCAAAAGGTACCTTCTCGTGTGAAAACTTGAATTTCATGCAATATTCAGTTACTGAACTTATCGCGCAAAAACTTGAAGAAGTTTCGTATGAGAACTTAAGGAACTCGTGCGATAACTTTAAATGTCAAGTTTCTCTAAAGTTTTGATTTTTGACTGAGGAAGATGGCCAATATTAAGCACATTACGGCTACACCGAATCTCGATAATAAGATTGGCACAAGCACCAAGCCATCGAGACTGCTTAGCGAAGAAGACTATCCTGACTAGGCATTTAGGTTTGAGAACCATGTCATTTATACTGAACCCTAGATGATGCGATATATCAAACAATGTCCATATATTACGGTATACAAAAATGACAAGGGTGAGTTGGTTTCAAAACATGAAAATCTATGGGATGAAGAGAATATGAAAAAGAAGGAGCTTGATGACAAAGCCTGTACTCCTATCATTATGACATTGACCACTGATATAGCACAAAATATTAAAGATTACTCTAAGGCTAAAGACTTATGGGATCCCATGGAAGAATAGATAATGGGGAATAAAGACACGAGAGAAAGTCGAAAAGATATGTTAAATCAAGAGTTTAACATGTTCAATCATGTACTGGGAGAGACCTTGGAAGCACAAATATATAGATTTGTGAAACTCATAATGAAAATAAAGAGTGTTCAGATCATTTTGGAAAATATTGTTGTGAACAAGAAGTTGTTGAACTCACTTCCATATAACTAGAATAACAACTGCACCTATGATTAAAAGACCAAGGATCTATTCTCTTTATGTCATAGTGATCTGATTTCTACCATTAAGTCCTATGACATGGATGGCAAACAAAGGGATGCAAATTACATTAACACAATGGGAGCTAAGGCATCTGCTTTATATGCCAAAATGGCAAGTAATCCAAATTACTATATTAGCTACTCCCAGTTATGTAAGCAACAGTAACAAGTAGCAGCTAGTCATTCATCTGTCAAAGAACAGGCATTACCCTAAGCGTAATCATTTATATATTCTTATACTAATAGTTCATTATCTTCATCTGTATAACAAGCTTTTGTTGTTAACTCACAACCCATCAAACAGACTATTCAGATTGCAGAAGAACATCTTGCTTTATTTACTTCATTCATGAATAGTTACGAAGCTTTCTCTGTTGGGAGACTGAATACACCTAACATCATGGTTGATGATCTGCAATAAGTAAACCCTGATGATGTTAAAGAAAATGACATCAAATATCAAATGGCCATGGTGGTGTATCATGCTAAAAACTTTGCATGTAGAGCTCGGAGGAAAGTGTTCGGATTGAACAATACTAGCAAGATAGGGTTTGACAAGTCAAGTTTGAGATGCTATAACTGTGACAAACCCGGACATTTTGCTAGAGAATGCATTAAAGGGAGAACTGCTCAATCTGATACTAACAAAAAGATGGTGACTGTTGAAGTAGTGACAAAATCTGATCAAGATGGCACATCAAAGAACAAAGCCTTGGTATGACAGACTAATGAAGAATATGATTGGTCTGATCAATTAGAGATTCTTGATATCAAGCTTTCCACAGCTTTGCTGACCGAGATCATAACTGTAGACGAGAATGATAATGAAAATCTACTTGCTAAGTTTATGTCAACTCATCTGTTAGACGGTGTTTTTGATAAAGAAGAATATGTTAAGGATAAGATTATGAATGAACTTGAAAAGGAAAAGATGGAAGAAGTGATTGGTGATGCTAAAAATGTTTGTTATGAAAAGAAAAGCGTTGGTACAGCTGTTGAGGTTACTCCAGCTTCTGCTCATAATTTAAAAGAACATGCTTTTGAGACTACTCCAGCAAATGTGGCTAGAAAGACTTGTTCCAAAGGCCTTTATGGTGAATGTCGTCCATGAAGAGAGTAATAGGAAATCTAACACCAATGAGGTATACATTTCTCTTTGTTCTAATGATTGCATTGAAAAAGTAAAAAGATATAGAGTTCACAATGAGCATTTGATCTTAGAAGTTGAGAAACTTCAATATCAAGCTCGTAAATATAAATTTGATGAGAAAATATATAAAGAAAGAAAGACGGTTTAAACAAATCAATTTATCGATCAAAATTAGATCTATACGATAAACATTGTAACATAAATGATTTGACAAATCGTAGCAATGAGCTATCTTTAGAAATAAATAAATTAAACAATGAACTTTTGTCTGCTAAATTGAGTGTCGAGAAATTTGAATTATCTTCAAACATGATTGAAGGTATCATCAAATCTCAAATGACAAAAAAGATTAATGGTAGTAAAGGTGGAACTGGATACTCTATCATTACACCACCAATTAATCATGACTATTCATCTTTTCCTTCATCAATCAACACTTATGATGAAGAGACCTATGGATTATGTTTTCAACCAAAGTCTAACTTAAAACTTTCAGTCAATATGTCATTGATTGTTGATCCTGTCATAACAACTGCTATCAAAATTAATCATGATAATTCTTTTGTAGAAAATGTGAAGAAGGAAGTGTTGGTTGAAGAGTGGGAGAGTGATAATGAATTAGTATTTGAAAAAAATAAAACTTGTATTGAAAATCATGTTTGTAATTCATCATCGAATATCAATGAAAGTTATGAAGTTTCTTTTTTTCAAACGATTGTTTAAAGTTATCAAACAAAGCAAAGAAACTTAAATCAAAAGTTGAATATAAGACCAAAGAAATGAAATTTACATCAGTATCTGACTTGAAAACTAATTTCAAGAATAGATTTGTTTCAAAAGGCAACATTGATAAGGAAGATTATATTTTTAAGAAAACCAATGAAAGTTTCTTTAAAAATAAATCTCCTATTACTGCTAATACTGTGAAACAATATGTTTGTAGCACAGGTTTAAAAGACACTGGTCCTTTTCCAGTAATTTCAATTCATAAAGACAAAGCTCAAACAAAAGCATAGTTAGCAACTAAAGAGACTCATTCTCTTAAGACAAATTCAAAAGAACAAGGAAAACAAGAGACTATTAAGGAATCTTTTGGCCAGAAGCATATGAAAGCCAGATTCTATGATAACTATGGAAGTTATCATCAACAGTTTGAGACAACAAGTCGAGTGCAAAATGTGTATCAAACTATGTGTTGTTATGTTTGTCGAAAGCCTAACCACATAGCTAAGAATTGTCGTCATCAAATATTAACAAGTAAACAATGATTTCTTAATTCTATTGCTAATAATAGAAAACAATTCTTTGTTAATGCAAACTTTAAACAAAAATTAAATCAATCAAAATCATTTCATGATAAAAGTAAAGATCAATCATTTATAACTTTTCAAAAGGAAACTACTAACAAGAAATCTTTATCTATTAATGATGACAATTTAATTACTCCACAAAGTATAGTTAAGAAACTAGTTTTAAATCTGGTCAAACCAATTCAAAAATGAAAAATAAAAGTAAAGGAACCAGAACCTGATATTGTTGAAGATTATATCTTCAATGATAAAAGAGATATGATACTAAAATCTATATCATATTTGGATGAAAATAGTGTACTCAAGTCAACTATGGCTTGGGTTCCTAAAAATGAATGAATCTTTCATTTGTGCAAGAACATTCAAAACCCAGCATCAATAGTGTTTGGCACGTTGACAGTGGATGTTCAAGGAACATGACTGGTAATATATCTCTATTGAACAAAATCAAACAATATAACGGAGGATTTGTTATTTCTACTAGAGACAAATGAGGTAAAATTACAAAAAAAGGTATAGTGTCAAATGGTGTATTAAGTTTTGAAGATGTCAACTTTGTAGAAGAACTAAAACATAATTTCCTAAGTGTCTCTCAAATCTGTGATAAAAAATATTCCACCCATTTCACTGATAAAGAATGTTTAATTTGAAAACCTGGATTTGTAATACCGGATAAGTGGATTTTATTAAGAACTCCGAGAGACAAAGACACATACTTACTTGACATGAGTGGATCTCATTCATTCATAACTGCGTCATGTTTTTATCTAAAGCCTCAGAGAGTGATTCATTGTTATGGCATCATCGTCTTGGCCATGTAAATATTAAAAACATAAACAAGTTGGTTAAAGGTAATCATGTTATTCGTCTACCTTTGAAAGAATTTCAATTAATTGAACATAGTTTACCATGTTTAAAAGGCAAAAAACATAAATTACCTCTTAAACTAGTTGCTCATACAAAAATAGACTTTGTCTTACAACTCCTACACATGGATTTGTTTGGTCCAATGAATGTGTTGAGTTTAGGACGTCCTGCATACTGTATAGTTATTACTGATTATTTTTCTAGATTTACTTGGGTTTTCTTTTTAGCAACCAAAGATGAGACACCTCATTTGTTGATAAAGTTCCTAACTCTTATGGAGAATCAGACTGATAAAATTGTCAAATGCATTCGAAATGATAATGGCACTGAGTTTTGTAACTGGACATTGAATGAATTCTGCGATTCAAAAGGGATAGCAAGGCAATTCAGTTCAGTAGGAACTCCATAATAAAATGTAGTTGCTGAAAGGCGAAATAGAACGTTAATTGAATCCGCCGGAACCATGTTATCAGCAGCCAAATTACCTTCATTCTTTTGGGCTGAAGCTATTAACACTGCTTGTTATGTTTAGATTCATGTTTTAATCAATAAACAACAAAATAAGACTCCATATGAAATCTTGTTCAAAAATAAACCTAAAGTCAAATATTTCAACATATTTGGATGTTGTTGTACTCTGTTAAACACATCTGATTCAAAATATAAGTTTGTAGAAAAAGCTAATGAATGTTATTTTATTGGTTATTCAGCCAATAAAGTTGCATATAGGGTTTATAATAAAAGATCTAAACAAATCGTTGAGTCATTTAATATTGATTGGCACGAATCTAATAAAACTGATGCTGGTTCTGCACCTTCATGGGTTTATGATAATGGTTCATTATTTGTAACATTTAATCGTTCATCTATTGTATCTATAACTTTTACTCCTTTGACCACATCTATTCAGGATTTGTTTGCTGATGAAGTTGGATCCAATTACAAGGAATATCTTTTGACATACTTGGTCCATTTTGGTCCATTTTCACAAGGTGTTCAAACTCGAAGTCATTCTGAAGCAATCAATACATGTTTATACTCTTGTGTTTATTTCACAAATAGTGCCAAAGAACGTTGAAATGGCATTGAAAGAAAACAGTTAGGTTGATAGCACAAAAGTTCAAGGAATATACTAATGCTAAGGATTTGTGGGATGCCATGTAAGAGCAAATTATGGGGAACAAGGATATGAGGGAAAGCAGAAAACACATACTGAACCAAGAGTTCAATATGCTTAATCATATATTTGGTGAAACCTTGGAGGCACAGATGTCAAGATTTATGAAGCTGATCACAAAGATGAAAAGTGCAGGGATGACACTATAAAATATTTCAGTAAACAAGAAGTTGTTGAACTCACTTCTATACAGCTGGAACAACAACTGCACCATAATCAACAGAACAAAGGATCTTTTGACCTTCTCCTTTAGCGATTTGATTTCTACCATCAAGTCCTATGACATGGATGAAAAACAAAGAGCTGCTAATTACATTAATACAATGGGAGCTGAAGCATCTGCTATGTATGCTAAAATGGCTAGTAATCCGAATTACTATGTCAGCTCTTCCCAATTATGTCAGCAACAGTAACAAGCAGAAGTAGGTCATCCAGTTGTCAAGGATTAGTCATTACCCCAAGCACAATCATTTATCTCTTCTCATGCTCAAAGTTAATCATCTTCACCTATACAACAAGAAATTGTTGTTAACTCCCAACCTAGCAAACATACTATTTAGATTGCAGAAGTACATCTTGCTTTGTTCACCTTATTCATGAACAGTTATGAAGCTTTCTCTATCGATAAATACACCTAATATCATGGTTGATGATCTGCAACAAGTAAACCCTGATGACGTTGAAGAAAATGACATCAAATATCAGATGGCCATGGTGGTGTATCGTGCCAAGAATTTTGCACGAATAACAGGCAAGAAAGTATTTAGATTGAACCACTCTAGCAAGATAGGGTTTGATAAGTCCTGTTTAAGATGTTATAACTATGATAAACCCAATCACTTTTCTAGATAATGTACTAAAGGAAGGTCTACTCAATCTGAAACTGGAAAGAAGATGGTGACTGATGAGGTAGAAACAAAGATTGGTCAAGCTAGTACATCAAAGAACAAAGCATTGGTATCACAAACTAATGAGGAGTATAATTGGTCTGATTAATTAGAAATACTTGATATCAAGTTATCCACTACTTTCTTGGCTGAGATCAAAACAGTTAAAGATCATGGTAATGATAACCTACTTGTTGAGTTTATGTCTTCTGATTTATTGGATGGTATGTTTAGTGAAGAAGAATGTGTTAAAACAGAGTTTGTGGAGAGAGTTGAAGAGGAAAAGGTGGAAGAAGTGAACTGTGAAGTTGTGAAAGCTTGTGATCAGATAGTTGTTGAGGTACTCCAGCTCAAGCTAAACTAAAAGAAGAAATGACTGTTGAGCTTACTCCAGTCCAAATTATTGAAGACAAAGTTCAAGCTATTGAGATCTCTCCTGATATTAAAGGAAAGAGGGTTACACCTGTTGAGGATGCTCCATCTTCTACTTATGCTTTGAAGGAACATGTTGTTGAGACTACTCTAGCAACTGTAGCAGAAAGGCTTGTGCAAAAGGCCTTCATGGTGAACATTGTCTATGAAGAGACAAAGAAGAACGTTGAAACTGACGACGTATAAATACGTATTTGTTCTAATAAATG
>BJCO01733090.1:0-10121 GCA_018326465.1 Flaveria floridana
AAATACTTGTTGATCTAATTCACCTAATTAATCACTGATGTGTGTCAAAAATCTATGTATGGATTTAAGTGGACAAGTATACTGACAATCGTCATGGCTGCACTGCCTGATGTTCAAAATCAATGTGTGTTACATAACAGATCAAGCATGATTTCAAGTTAGCGCTTAGAAGTCTTAGATGAATGAGAAATTGTGATATGTAAATATGTTTGTTTCCTTTTCAATACATCTGTAAAAGTTCCAAGAAACTACATTTATGCCTGTCTGATTCCATATGAACCTGTCTCAGAAATGACGTTAATACTAATAGGCTGTTCTGCTTAGCGGGAGAATCATTTTAAAACGATTGTTAAAGTGTTTTTAAATCCTACCCTAACAAAATCACAAAAACATGTCTATTTTTGTTACTTACTTTAGTTTTCTAGTCTTTCAAGTTTTATGTATAGTGTGTCAGTGTCGGACGGTGCTACGAGATTCATCTTTGTGAATGTCACAAAATGAACTTAATGTAAATCTTGAATCACTTGTTTCTGAAAAAGTAAAAGGATCACGTCTGAGGTGATCGGGTGGATAAATGGATCACATCTGAGGTGATTGGGTGGATAAATAGGTCACGTCTGAGGTGATCAAAGGTTCTTTAAGTTAAAATGGTCATGTCTGAGATGATAGAATGCTCAAAATGTTTTATCAACTGTTAAAAGGCACTTAGTGTCAAATGGTCATAAAGTCAAAATCATAAGTGTGAGCCAATCGCACGACTGGACCATGAGTATGGACCAGTCGTACGATTGGACCATACGTATGAACCCAATCGCACGATTGGAGGTGACTGACTGTGACAATCGCACGAATGACCCTCAATCGGATGATTCGAGGTGACCGAATGGGCAAGTCACAGGATTGACCCTCACTCGCACGAATCAATCATGTGACTAGGTTCAATCGCACGATTGGAGGTGACCGAATGGGCAAGTCACACGACTGACCCTCAGTCGCACGAATCAATCACGTGACTAGGTTTAATCGCACGACTGGAGGAAACCCTAGTATAAATAGAGGGGGAGTCTGTCGCAGTTCATTCACTCCAATCGCCCTCTCAAACGCACGACCAAAACTCACTCTGCCAAAATTTCATTTGATCACTATAGACCTTTGTGTGACTTATTCTGATGATTTGTACTGACTCTACAGGTATTGCGCGATGATGTTCAATCTTAAAATCAGTAAATACACGACCAAATGATCAAACTTAAGATCTAAAAGGAACCGAGACTTAGTTTGATAAATAAACCATTAAAACTATGTTTCTTGATGAAGTAAAAGTTATTAGGGTTTTAGTTGGACATATGTGAACTTAATGAGCCAAGCCATAACGTCTAACATCATGTTTTGCTCAAAATTTGAATTTGAATGAACAAACAGTCTGTCTTGCGTATGGACACACTGATGAACTTCAATCGCACGAGTGAGCTATGCGAATGGCTCAATCGCATGACTGAGATGGAAAAATCGCTCAATCGCATGACTGAACCATGCATATGAGTTTAGTCGCACGACTGAGGTAACCGCATGAGAGGACATAAGTCTAAGCCCAGTCGCATGACTCAGTCGTACGTATGAGCTCATTCACATGACTAAATCCCAGTCGCACATTCTATTCACATGACTAGATCTCAGTCGCACAGTTCATTCGCACGACTGAACAAAAGTTTTCAAGTTCATTGAATCAAACTGTGACTCATTGACACGTACTAACGTTTATTTACTTTGTGTCACAGGTGGCGAGTCGTTGGACGATGAGCACAAAACACAACATTTGTGCTCATCTGGATCTGTCGTCACGTAATGCAGCTGAGTTCTCCGGTATCATCACTTTTCTACGGAGATCGAGGATCTTCATAGCGATCTTGACACCGTGCACACCATACAGATCGGTTCAGCAGGCTTTCTGGGAAAGCGCTGTAGTGGACAGGTCCTCCGAGCCCCATCGTATCAGGAGCTCCATCTTTGGGGAGTCTATAGAGATCACAGAGGAGGATCTCAGGACTGTTTTAGAGTTCAGAGATGATGCTGGTTGCCCCACACGACTACATCCCCTTACTGTTCGAGGATGTTTTCTG
This sequence comes from Flaveria floridana, assembly GCA_018326465.1. Lineage (NCBI taxonomy): Eukaryota > Viridiplantae > Streptophyta > Magnoliopsida > Asterales > Asteraceae > Flaveria > Flaveria floridana. The sequence goes on from BJCO01733090.1 coordinate 2,121, forward strand.
AGGGCTAAGTACTCGGGGGACATCAACGCAGGTGTGCTCATCAAGAGCAACCTGTGCCCCTAATTCAAGTATTTAGCCCACATACTGTTGAGATGCATCGCGTCATGGAAAAGAGGCTTCAACGAGCTATTAGATCAGATGCAGAACGCCTACGTGGCGTTGGTGCTGAATCACCCATTCAGCTTCTTGAGGATGATCTTCACCTATCTGGTGGAGAACATTGAGGCAAAGGGCAAAGAGAGCTTCTGCATGTACCCACGCTTTATGCAGATGATTATCGATCAGAAGCTCCCTTCGCTACCCAAGGAGAAGGAGAACGTCGTGGTCCTAAAGGTGATGGATGATACCACCCTAGGACGAATGAAGGTGTACCGGGGCAAGCAGGTGAAGCCCCCGATAAGGAGACTGTTTGGGCATCTGGCTTGGGAGGAGTATGTGGCGCCAACTAGGCAAAAGTGGCACCACGATGACAGTGATCCGGATACCGAGCAGATAGTTCTCCCGATTGACGACTCAGATGATGATGACAGTGGTGATGGTGGAGATACCGGCCCCTCCCAAACTAGGGCCACTGCTGCTGATGTTACATCTCCACCATCTACCCAAGGAGGTACAGAAACTACCGGATTCCATCAGGAGTTTCAGCCTAATGAAGAGGAGGAGTCAGACGAAGAGCCTCTGGTACGGATGGTGGGAAGTCGGCTTGTGGCCACTGAGAGAGGCGTTAGGGCTGTAGGTGGATGCCAGGGTGAGTCTGGGGAGGCTGTTACCGATCCATAATACGCCCCAGACGAACATAGCAGCCAAGGGGGAGCCTTCGGGTCAAAGGGGACTTGGAAGAAGAGGATGGCTCAGCCCTATAGGAAGAAGGGGAAGCGGCCAAGATTTACACTGCGTACCACCACCTCTACCACTACAGCCACCACCTCTACCACTAAACCACCCTCTACCACTACACCACCCACTACCACTACACCACCCACTACCATTAGACCACCCACCACTACTACCACATCATCTACTGCTACACCCCACTCTTCTCCACCCATTCATTCACCACCACCCATATTCACCACAACCACTACTACCACCACGAGCCACCAAGCCGGTCCCTCATCTCACACCACATTCCCCATCGGATCTACTCTACTCTCCATTGGTGTAGAGGAATAACTGGCAGCACTAAACCGAATGGTACTGAAGCTATTGGCTGCTGATGAGGAGAAGACTGCACAGATACGTCATCTTATGGAGCTTAATGCTTCCTAAGCTTAGCATATCTCACAGCAAGCCCAGCAGATTGCCCAACTCCAAGAGCATAAGGAGAAATCAGCTAAGAAGTTGGAGGAGTTGGAGGCTGCTAATAAGATGATCATGCTCAAACTCAAAGGATCGAAGGATGTGCCTCTTAAGATCGGTGAAGGAGATGATGATGAGGATGATGGAGAAGATGATGAGAGTGATGATGATGATGAAGTCAGTGGTGAGGGAGAAGCAAGAGGAAGGCGGAAATATGATGATGACAAAGAAGGCGATGCAGCTGTATCTGCCTCAGCTCTGGGTCATGAGCGAAGTCAAAGAGAAAACAAGACCAAGGAGCATCATCATCTGCTCCACCTACATCCCCGACTGTAGATGACCCTGACATGATCCAAGACAAAAGTAAAGCTTAGATGTCTATGTTTATAAAATTTTTGTACTTGAAATCATGTATTAATGTTATGTAATTAATGTTTATATATCGTTATTCAATGTTTGATTGTCTCGATTACTTACTAACTATTGATGTGTTTTCATGTTAAATTCAAGCAGATCAAACATCTCAGCAAGTTGAATTTGATGTTGCTCCCCTATAGCAAATCAAGTCTTAATTAAGTATGATACTTGATTTGCAAGGGATTGTCAGGACGTCTGTGAGTTACACTCCCGAAGAAGGAGAAATAATTAACGACCTTACTAATGAGAACCTTGCTGATATGTTCCGGTTGAACCCGGATGAGATTGTCAACGATGCTCCAACCATTGATGTGGCGAGTGACGATGAGCTTAACGACGTTGATGAAATAGAGATTGAGGACGTCACAGCCCAACATTATCCAGAGTACACTGACTGAGAGGGAAATGTGGTTCCGAATTTGGGTAGTACTCTCGGCAGTGATACAGTGGAGAAGCTGAATCAGAAGGAAAAGGAGGTACAGACATCAACAAGCCAAGCCCAAGACTCGGATGCCGATGTGGACATCAGAAAGGCTGAATGGGCGGCTTGTTTTACAGAGATCCGAGCCCAGCGCGCTGCACCAAAGCCAAGTGCCTACACCAAGCTCTACAAAGTGAAGAAGCATCTCAAGGTTTCAGGGAAGATCATTGTGTGGGCATACTTTAAGGATCTAAGTGTGTATGCAGTGAAGAGGGAGATGGGAATAGAGTACTTTAGATTTCCACATGATCTAAAGACTCTTCCCGGTTTTGAGCTCAACCAACTGGCACGCCTAAAGCTACTATATGCCAACCCAAAGAAGATGTCAGGCTGGTTCGAGGCTGCGTTGAAAAGAGAGTACCGCACCAGGAGGGTTAACTTTAGACCTCAACAACTGACGAGGTATATCAAAAGTTCTGAAGTTAATCCCATTACTGGAAGGCCGACAGTTGTCTTGAAATGGCGACCTCCGCGCACGATGTCACGTATACCGTTGAGGGAGATGCCACAAGACTTTACACCCCATTTTAAATGGTGGTACTATGACTGGCGTACTGGAGAAGTCGTCATTGTTTTGGATAGAGAGGGGACGTTGGAGACAATAAGGGTGTTTGACCCAATGTGGCTCACGAACTTGTCAGCAGCTGATATATATACACTGTACAAGTGGCCACTGTTTTTTTGATACATAGGATATCGTGCAAGCACTTCAGTTTCAATATGTTATACGCTTATGCTTTGCACTTGATATTCATGCTAGGATTTCAAATGAAGAGAGAGTCAAGAGACATGCACAGTTTACAAAGGAAGTCAAAGAATAGATAGAACTAGGTCCAAGGGGGAGTTTGTTGGTACACATGTCCTAGTTCTAGTTCTAATGTACTTAAATGTTAAATGACTTTCATTTTGCTACACTGATGTAATAGTTTGATATTTGTAATGAAAGACTCTTGAATGAATGAATATTTGTTATTAAATGTGTATAAATGAAATACAATATGTGGTTGATGCTTATAATGTTTAATTTTTCATTGTGTATTGTATGATAACGCATATTGAACTAACAATATAGGTTTGTGAAGTGTATGAAGTTGTCATGCGAATGGACCATGCTAATGGACCATACGCATGAACACTTCATGCTAATGGACCAGTCGCACGACTGAACCAGAAGACTGGATCAGTCACATGATTGTCACATGAGTTTGACTCAGTAGCACGACGGGACTTTCAGTCATGCGAATGGATCAACCGCATGATTCAGTCGCACGACTGAACCATGCTGATGGTTCAGTCGCACGAATGAAGACTCCAAACCTATAAATACCACTTAATTCTTGAAAAAACAAGACACTTCGAGAATTCACAACCCTAGCCGTCCCAGAACGTCAAAGTCATCCCTTCCAACTTCATAGAGCATTCCTGATCATTGCTAATCAATTCTTAACTTTTTCTAATCATTTTGATCATATTAACGTTCTCCCTGATTGGATCGCCAATCAAATAGGATTCTACACTATTTGATCTGGTTTCACGTAGATTCTGTTAGTACCAGCCCGTACCCAGTCCTAACAGAAAGTATCGATAGTCCAGCGAAACTGAACGAAAGTTCAATGGTTTTCAGCGAAACTGTGCAGTCATGCTGTCCGAGCGAACTTAACAGTTTCGTTGATCAAATCTCAATTTCACTGCGCCAAATCGATAGTTTTGGCATGTCGAATCTACTGTACTGTCTTGCCAAAACTAACTAATAATTGTTGCCAAAATTATATTTTCGCTTGCCGAAACTAATACTTCGTCCAGCGAAACTATAATTTCGGCTAGCAAAATTAAATTCAATTTCATTCATATTTCTTCTTTTAATTATTTTTCTTTAATATTAGTTTCTCACATACCGTACAAATGTGTTTCATCCGTTTATCAGATTCCATGGCTAATCTCAAATTTGACGAGAGGAATAATATCACTGCTCTGCTAGAGGACACTCATTCAAAAGCAAATGGTTTTAGAGACTACATCCATTGGCTACAGAGATCTCCAATAGCCTATGCGATCTCACATTCCTCTACAGTATTTGATTTACATATTAGAGATTTCTGGCGCACTGCAGTGTATAACACGAGAGCCAATCCTCAGAGGATTGTGGCTAGAGTGCTGGAGAATGACCTGATCAGCACTACTTAGGTTATATCAAAGGTGTTGAGACTCAATGAGGATACTGGAAAGGAGGTCATACTATCAGATCAAGAGGTGTTTGATGCTTTTCGATCTATGCGATATGAGGGACAACCGTTTGGCACGAGAAAGGAAATTAAAAGTCCTTTCTCTCCAAGAAGTGGAGATACATAGCCCACATGTTTATCATGTGCTTAGATCACCGAAAAGGTGGATTAGATGGGCTAAACCTAGACTGGGCCAAAGCCATGGTGATTTGTTGTAGAGGGCAGTTAGCCAACATTGCAAGATTGATCTTTGATTGCATGACGGAGAATGTGATGGCACAGAAGAAGGACAAGTGGTTGTTGTACCCTCGATCCTTCAGATGGTTATAGATGATCTTATTCCTAATATTCCTAGACATGGAGAGATCAAAAGATTAGTACAGATGAACACCCGTATTTTTGCAGACTGCTGTGCTATTAGACATGACTTCAGCGGGAAGATTACTCATCTATGGGAAAACATGTACCCTGCCAGAATGTTGGAACTATATAAGGAGGGTAAATGAGTCGGAGGAGAAAAGAGCAGAAGAGACGAGGCAGAAAGAGACTGAAGCTGGTGAGAAAAGAAAGAGGTATGCGAAAGAGAAGGATTATGATTTTGAGCAGGAAATTCATGAGTTGGCATCTGAGGCCAGAGTTGAGAAAGAAAAGAGGTCCAAGAATAAAGCAGATGAGGGAGAAACTGAGAGAAGAACTAAACACATACATCAGTCTTTTACTGAGCCCCCGAGAACAAAGGAGAGAGTAGGGTTTGATGAGGACGTGATAAGGAACCTCAACTCATCTCTTGTTAATGAGTTAAGGATGATCAACACCAAACTTACCAACCAAGAACTGAGGGAAAATCAGAAGGATGAGATGATTGAAGGCATGACAAAGATGATGATGGATCAACAAAGATTGATCAAAAGATTGTTGAATGAGGTGAATAAACTCAAGAAAGTTGCCGGCCTGCCTAATTATCTAACTCAACCTGAGCTAGATGATTTGACTGACACCTCCAAGTACCCATTTCTAAATCTGGGTACATCTTCTCGGGCAGGAGAGGGCACGTCTGGTATTGCAACTGAGGAGGCAGGGGGATTTAGAGTGAGGCAGGAAACTGAGAAAGAGCATGTGGAGCAGGTGTTTGAAGCTGGATTTGTTGATATAGGGATGAACATCGATGATCTTGGAGGAGAAGAAATGTTCCCAGAACATACTGAAGGTGTTGAGAAGGTTGTTGAGAAGGGATTGATTGATAAGGAGGAAGATGATGAACAGCTAGTGGATTATGACTCTGAGCCTGAGTATTAGAAGTGGATGAAAGACCACTAACTTATGTAGTCAAGAAAGGAGATGATGAGAATGATGTGGTTAAGATGGAGCAGAAGGAATAGTATGTGAGAGAGAAAGAGCCTGAAGAGTTAACTCCCCTATTCCAAAACATGGAAGGGTTGAGCAAGAAATAGTCTGATAAGAGAATCATAAGTTGGAAGTATATCCCTGGCGTCAAGATGTTTATGATAAAGAGGAGAGGGGGAGGCATTACATACATGCATAAGAGGAAGGCGTTCAAGACCTTGCCAAAAGAGGACTTGAGAAGGTTGGCTATGCTGCCATTACTGGATGCTGATCTCAGTGAGAGGACCACATTATTGAAGAAGGAGATCAAGAATGGAGTGAATGATAATTTTGAATCATTCGGTTTTATGAAGGCTGAACGAAGACGGTCAAAGAAGGATAAAGATTGGGAGACAGGAAAAGTGAAGATCGTGCTGAGGGTAAAACCCCAAAAAACAGTGAATAGAGTTAGACTGTCGGATCCACTCCCCTAACGACTACAGGATTTTGAGAAATGGTTCTACGACAACAACATGGGGGATGCATTGATCAGGGTAAAGAATGGGATTGAGTACAAGCTCTTTGACCCAATGGAGCTATTTACCTTCTGTGATGAGGACCTGTTGGTACTTCGTGAGAACCACATCAAAGCAGAAGCATGGGAAGAGACTAGAAAAGAAGCTAATTGGTTTATGAACGTGGCAAACAAGGTGAGAGGTGTGAGAGCTGAGCTAAAGGAGTTGGCAGAGAAAGTGAGAGAACAAGTTGATCTGAACATGGATGTCCGGGACTTAACAAAACAACTTGAGCAAACTAGTGCTCGTCCCTAGGGAGGTAATGCTACAGGAGCTGATGAAGATATATCAGAGGCAGCGGGGGAGACTGAAGCTAACCAAGGAGAATCTGTGAGTAAAACCACTGAGGAAAATGCTCAGGAACTACAAAAGAATAATCAGAGGCAGTGTAGAAACTGGAGCAGATCAGACAAATCAAGACCGATGAAGAAGGTGAGATCCGACCTAGGGGGGTATTGAAGATCACGTATAGGTTGGACTCACCTTAGATTAGATTATGTTTATATTCTTTGTAATAGGTTTAATGTTAGTTTACTTTTCAATGTTGTTTATTTAGTTTAAGTTTTGCTATCCAACGAAACTATGAGCGAACCTACAGTTTCTCTCATAATCAGCTGTTTAGTTTCACCCGGCAAAACTGTTGTCTCTGCCAGGCGAAACTATAGTTTCGGCAGCATAGTTTTGCTTATAGCGACACTGTCTACGAAACTATGACTGCTATATATAATTTTGATCTTGCTCATTGTTGAGCATCCTTGCAAAAGCCCTAATCGAATATTTCTGTTGCAAGAGGCTATTGTAAGCTGTTTTTTTACTGATACATATTGAGCTTTGTTATCTTATATAGTATTGGATCCTTATTGCTTATATTTGAATACATTGTGGTTGTTCTTATTCATCTTCATCTTTGTTTTCTGTTATTGTTTCTGATATTGAACGATTCAACATATCATTTGTACTGAAATTCGATCAAATGGACCAACACTATCCACATGAGTCCCCTCCACATCTGTGGGACCCACCTCAGTACTTTCTTCCTGATGTGGGTTGAAAATCAGGGGCTGTAGAGAGCTCTGTTGATAAAAAGAGTGGTGATAAGGATTAACTTCACTTCTCTGTTGCAGCATAATATTCTCATTAGGACGGGTTAAAAAGTCAAGGAAAGATTCAGCAAATATATCTAATGACCCGGGACCTTGGTCAGCACCTAAGGATTCCCTTGCACCAACAGTGGATTCCAAGATGTGGGTGTCCCTTTTTGGCTGCTCAGGAGTGATAGGATCAAATGTATAGATCTGTCAGGATATTAGAAGGCAATTCAATCAAAAACAAACACAGTAATCAAATCAATGCACAAAATCAAGAAAAATTCATAGAAGTTTATTGATAATAGCAAAGACAATTACAAGTGTAAGTAGCAGTTCATTCAAAGTCTCTAGACTACTACACTAAACTATCTAAGCTATTTAAACTATCAATAAACAAAGGAACTACTGTTAGGACCGTGTACGGACGGAGTACTAACTGATTCTTCGTTAAACCGGATCAAATAGTGCGGAATCCTATTTGATTGGTGATCCAATCAGGGAAAACATTAACAAGATCAAACCTAATGATTAGAAAACATTAAGAACGAACTAGGAATGATCTGAAACGTTTTATGAACTTAGAATGGACGAACAAG
>BJCO01733137.1:0-12503 GCA_018326465.1 Flaveria floridana
AGGGGAAGTCGCGCCGTGAGAAGCCTTCGACCGGGTCAGTCATCAAAATCTTTAGGTCTCGGTCAGAAGCTTTCGACCGGGTCAGACACCTCGCCGTGAACATCAAACGCGCTGACCGGCTGACCGAGTCAGCCAGTCAGCGGTCAGTGGACGGGTTAGACGCATCAAACAGGGCCTAAGTGTTTTATGTTACGAGCCCTATCAATCATTATAAGACTTTAGTTAGTGGATTTTTACTTCATATCTCTATGTTACATAAAGTCCAAAACAAGCAGACAGCTTTAGAGATTGATTTGACATTCTCCTTGTGGCGTGTCATCTAAACCATAATTCGTTTTCTTTTTTATTACACTGCAAACTAATGTGTAAAGTTTAGAAGAGTTAATGAAATTAAATGAGTTAGTATTATAATAAAAAAACTACGTAAACTAGATTTGATTCTACTGTTATTCAACTATAATTATACAATATTTGAAAATATATTCAGATATTGCCATGCCATTTAATAACGTGATTGATATTGTTGTGATAAATGATTTGAAGTGTAACTTGGTTTGGTGATATAATTTTTTTTGAAATATAACTTATGTGAGACCACATGCAGCGTTAGAACTTAAAGAAACAGAGAGGATCGAAAGTCATGAGACCCAAATCATGAGACCCAAATCATGACGGCCGAACTCAGTACATATAAATTTTCACTACTTGGCAAAAAAAACAGGGGGACCTGAGGCCCAAACAAAGCTTCGCCCTTGATCACACGTATCTATGTGTTATTAATTAATAGAGGCAAACTGCCCGTGCAACAAGGTTGTTGATGTTGGCAAGATTTGCATCGCTTGGCTTAGAACATAATTATGACATTTAGAAAAAACGCTGCAACGGTATATTTGAAATTATATAAAATGAGAATAATAAACAATGTCGTTTTAAATAAACAAAAAAACCCATTAATAGTTTACTAAATTTTATGTTTATACTTCAATAAAAGTTTATGTCAGATAACAACAGTTGTTGAAAAGTTTTCTTATTGTAAGTCCTCAAAGTAAAGTTGTATGTGCTATATGTTTATTTTAAATTTATAAAAGAATATTTGTGGCCAAAATGGTCAACTTATAAAAAATTAAAACTATACTAATCATTATTTAAAATAAATAAAATAAACATTTTAATCAAACTTTACGTTATAAAACATTTGTAGTCAGCTTTGAAAAAACTTATTCATTTATAGTATCACAAAAAAGTCGATAATTGTATACATTAATAAAATGGTACCATGAATTTCAGTAGTGACCGATTATCTAATGAAGCATTTCAAATATAAAAACACTTTTAAAATTGTCATGGTAAAAACCAACCAGAATATGAATATTCTAAAAATAACAAAGATGGGCCCAATTTAATTATTTTTTCACATCATAGAAAAGTTTTATAAGTAAAAACATTGATAAAAGTTTTTTGTGTAGTTTTATTAAAAAAAACATGATAGGTAGTCAGGATTAACCCCTTTCTATAGCGAATTAAACAAGAAATTTAGAACCGCCTGCTACGTCGAAGTTGAGATAGGATTGAATTCAACATTTAAATGATATCAGGGATAGGCTTTGTGGTGGGTGGTATTGAATATGTTTGTTGGGACATTTTGGTGCGTTTGAGGTAGAGTTGGAAAAAAAACCGGTTTGGGAAAAAAAATTGGTAAAAAAACGGTCCAGTTTAAAAAAATCAGTTCTAACTAAATCAGTTCCAGTCCGATTCGAACCGGCGGTTTGTTTACCGGTTTGGTATAGCGATATGCTGAGTATATCTTGAAACATGAATCAAAACACAAAACCCTAATCAAGTAGATTCAATCTCAAATATGAAACTAAACATTAAAATAATAAAACTTACTTGTGGGAATAGTGATCTTTGATGAAGATGATGATGCCATGATCGAGTGATTCGTTCCGGTTATTACGTTTAGATGGATCGATGGATGATGTTGAGAGAAAAGTTATTGGTGTGTTTTTTGTTATCTCTTTACTTCTTTATTTATATCATCTAAGGGGAAATCCTAATTATAATTATGAGATATTTTCATCAAACAACCCTTATACTATTAGGGACTAATTATGTCATTTGGTGAAATTTATTTAAATTATCTGAATGCCACATATTACGGGTTATTTCTACATTGCTCCCACTTGACCGAGTGATCACTTGGGATTAGTATACATAAGTTTGGCTAAGTTAAACACTCATTAAGTTTCATATTGAAACTTATAGCAAATAGTTACAGTAATTCGAATTAATGTTAATCCGAGACTCCCAACAGTCATACTAAAGTCTCAATATAAAACATTAAACATAAATCAAAATGACTTAAATAAACCCTTAATGCACAGTATTTATCTGCACAAATTTGTCAATGGATCATTAAGCGCACATATAAGTTATCATAAACAAAATAAATATTCGAGAAAATCACATAATCATTAATGCACATTTAATATGTTGTTATATAAGGTCTCTGGTAAAGCTCGTCCTTGTTACGAGTTCTTGGAAAGTTTGGGTGGTAGACCCTAGTCATCAAATCCGCAAGCATATCTTTTGTACTAATGTTCTCGACACAAAGATTATTTTCCTCCACTCATTCTCGTACGAACAAATATTTTATATCAAGATATAAACCAACTCCACTCGAACTATTACTATTCGAGAAACTGACGGTAGCTGAGTTTTCATAGTAAATCTTCAACGTTCGTGATATGGAGTTAACAATTTTGAATCCGGTAATAAGATTTCTTAGCAACATTCCATGGCAAGTTGCATTATAAATTGCAACGTATTCTGCCATCATTGTTGAGGTTGTTGTCAACTGCTGCTTATGACTCCTACATGAAATAGTTCCGCCTGCTAACATAAAGATATACCCCGGTGTTGATTTCTTATCATCTTTGCATTTAGCAAAGTCAGAATCAGAATAGCCCATCACTTCTAAGTTATCTCAGTTCTTCTATATGTCAATTTATACTCTTTTGTCCCTTGAAGATATCGCAATACTTTCTTTGCTGCTTTCCAATGATCTAGGCTAGGATTAGATTGATATCGACCTAGCATTCCAGCAATATCTGCTCCTTCTCATCCTCTGTTTTTAGACATTGAAATGAACTAAAAACGACTCCTTTAACTACTTGAGCAACTGATGGAGAGCATTGTTTCATGTTATAACGTGTAAGGATATGTTCAATATACACCTTTTGAGACAATCCTAATATCCCATATCGGCTTGATCTCAGCGTATTTTGATGCCTATTAGATAAGAAGCTTCTCTGAGATCTTTCATGTCAAAATTACGTGAAAGTAATCTCTTTGACTGATGCAACAAATCTAAACTATTACTTGCCTATAGAATATCATCTACGTAAAGGACAAGTATAGCAAAATTGCTCCCACTCATTTTAAGGTAGGTGCATTGATCTACTTGATTTTTTATGAAACCTTGTTTCTTCCTGACTTTATTAAAATTCCAGTACCACTGACATGATGCTGGTTTTAACATGTATATGGATTTCTTTAACTTACGGACTAAGTGTTATTAACTTTTAGGTTTGAAACCCTCAGGTTGGTTCATGAACACATCTTCATGTAAGTCACCATTAAGGAAAGCAATTTTAACGTCCATTTGATGTAACTCTAAAGCAAAATGAGCTACTAAGGCCATAACGATCCTTAAGGAATCCTTCTGTGAAACATGTGAAAAGGTTTCCTGATAATCAATCCCTCCTTTTGAGTATAGCCTTTAGAAAAAAATCGTGCTTTATGACGTTCAATATTACCATTCGGGTCTAATTTGGTTTTGAAAACCCAATCACATCCTACAGGTTTAACACCCTTGGATAATTCAACCAATTCCCAAACGTCATTCTTATACATGGAATCAAGCTCACCGATCATAGCTTTATTTCATTCAGATGAATGATCACTACTAATAGCTTTATTATAGGAGGTTGGATCGCTATTCCTAAATCCAGATCAGCTTCATCAAGGTAGGTTACATAATCATCAAAATTAGTAGGCCTTCTAGACCGTGATGACCTCCTTAGCTGATTTTCGAGTTTCGTAGTTTCAGTAGTCGTATGAGGGACTTGCTCTTATGGAATTGGTGTTGCTTCATTTACAGGAATGTTTGGAGCAACATGAATCTTTAAGGAAACATGAGTAATGGTGTAGTGTTTTGTAATGGTGCAGTGTTAAGTACAAGAGGTGTGATAGGAGGTAAGTGTAAAGAGCCCACCCCCTCCTCTTACACTTCTTGTAAGTCAATGTCTTGACGTTCACTACTCCTACTAATCTTAGAATCCTCTAAAAACATAGCATGATGAGTTTCCACTATGTGAGTAGTATTAGAAGGACAATAAAATCTATAGCCTTTTGAATGATCAAGATATCCTATAAAGAAACAACTAACTGTTTTCATGTCAAGTTTTCTTTGTTAAGGATTATAAAGCTTAGCTTTGGCTTGACAACCTTATACTTTCATATACCTTAAGCTAGGTTTCCTTTCTATTTAATGTCAAATAGAATTTTAGGGACGGACTTAGAAGGAACTCTATTTAGTATATGAACAACTGTTTTTAATACCTCAGCCCATAAAAATTCATAAAGAGGAGTTCGCTAACATACTTTTAACCATGTTCATTAGGGTACAATTTCTTCTCTCAACTACACCATTTTGCTGAGTAGTACCCGACATGGTAAATTGGTTTACAATCCCGTGTTCTTTAAAAAGTCAAAGAAAGGACCGAGAGCTTGACCAATATCAGTATGTCTACCATAATACTCACCACAAATGATCTTACTACCTTTATTTTATGATCAAGTTGATTTTCAACTTCAGCTTTAAAGGTTTTAAACATATCAAGTGATTTAGATTTATCCTTAATTAAGTACAAGCACATGTAATGTGAGTGATCATCTATAAAAATGATAAATGATTTATGTCCTGATATTTCAATAGGATAAGGTCCACTAATATCAGTGTGTATGAGTTCCAGTAAATCAAAACTCTTGACGGCGCCCTTTTCAGATCCGTTAGCCATTTTACCTTTAAAGCATTTAACACGTGTTTTAAAATCAGAGAAATCAAGATTTGGTAATACTTCATCTTTCACGAGTCTTAACATGCGATCTCGTGAGATGTGGCCTAAACGTTGATGCCACAACATGGATGATGTTTCCAAGTCTCGTTTTTGTTTGTTAATGTTTTCATTCATATTATTTGATAACAATGATTTTGAAAATTGATCATCTAGTTATAACTTATAAAGATTTCCATCCAGATAACCACAACCACAGACATGAGAGTTTAAAGTAATAGTAACTTTGCCACAACCATGCAAAACTTCATAACCATCATTTTCTAACTTTGGTACAGATACCAAGTTTCGAGTTATTCTCGGTACATATAATGTATCATAAATTTTAATACAATGACCAGTTTTCATTATTAATTGTATGGTTCCTACGGCTTCAACATTATGTTCGTCACCATCTCCCATCTTAATTGTCCTTTGGTTTCTTTCTAGCTTCCAGATTATAAGGAATCCCTGTGTTGAGTTAGTAACATGAACCATAGAACAAGAATCAACCCATGATGTGTTAATTGGAATGTTAACATTAAAGGAGTCAAATATCATAAATAGATGGTTACCTTTCTTAACCAGCCACTCCTTGAACTTAGGACAATCTCGTTAGGTGTGTCATTTATTATGACAAAATTTGCAGCGAGATTGTTTGAAGAAGGCATTTGAGCTGGAAGCTGTACTTGTACCAACATTATGGACTTTGGAGCTTTTCCCTTTTAAGTTTCCCTTCCTTTTAATGGTTTAGTGGTGGTAACATGAACAATATCAGACTTTTCTTGCTTCAGGCGTTCTTCCTCCTTCACACACGTTGCTATCAACTCACCCATTGACCATTTTTCTTTCTTGATGTTATAGTTGATCTTAAAAGCATCAAAGCATGCAGAAAGAGAAGTCATAATGAAGTGTACTAGAAAACCATCATTGATCTCCATATCTAAGTTCTTGAGTTTATGAGCCATATCGTTCATCATCATTATGTACTCACGTACATTATTAAACCTATCATACTTTGTAGTAAGCATCTTCAGAATTAGAGTGCTTGCATGTGCTTTAGAATATCCTTTGAATTGTTTCTCCACTGATTTCAAATAAGTTTTTGCATTATCTGAATCAGGTATTGCTCCCCTAATTGCAACAGAGATAGAGTTCTTGATTACCATCAGAGACATTCTGTTAGACCTCTCCTACTTTTTACTCTTGTTTTTGATCTGTGATACTTTCAGCAGTAAGAGCAACAGGAGCGTCATGTCTCAAGGCATAATCAATATTCAACATGCTAAGAGTAAGTTTAACAAAATCCTTCCAAGAGACAAAGTTTGCCTCGGTTAAAACTTCAATTTCAAAGTTAGGAGTGATAGTGGATGCTAAATTGATACAAGTAGTAGAAGAGTTAAGGTGAGCTAATTGTGGGGTGATAAAAAAAATAAAGCAGACAAGATTAATACGTTGAAGATAAAACCTATTATAACACCAAAATAATAGGCTAAAAGTAAAGTTCTAGTTGGATATTGGCTTCGCGTTGGCTTTGTCCAAAATTCAAATATTATAAACAAATTAAAGTAACATTCTACTTGCACGATAGCTTTGCGTTGGCTATGACCAATATGCAAGTGTTATGAACAAATTAAAGTTCTAAATTAATGTTGGCTTCACGTTGGCTATGACTAACATTCAAGTATTTTGAACATAAGTACACTAAGGTACATAAAAACAACACATCACTTTTGGGTATAAGTGTAATATCTATACTAATTTGCCAATATTCATCATGTGTATTATCAAAGGACTAGCCTTTGAGTTCATCATTTAATGCACACATAATTACATAATATGGTAAAGTTAAACTTTATTATCAAACCAAGTGATGTACCGTTAGGATTAATCACTTAATCTTTTCAGTGAAGTTACCATTATAAATTTATATATGTCATGAAATTTAAGACATGAATAATATTACTCAGTATGTAATAAAAAACATACTAAAGTGGCATGAATTTCCATTTACAAAAAAAATAATAAAAAAAAAATTAATGATGCCTTAAGTAATAATCAATTAGTCATAATCTATTATGGATAAAATTCAATTCCATTAATATATCATAGACGGATTATCACAAAATTAATAATAATCAATGCAAAACTTCTTAATTATGTTAATTTTATTAAAATAATAATAATGATTTTAATTACTCATTCATAATTATATCAACTTAATTACTAAAATCAACTTGTTCCTTGTTAAACGATAAATATCGATTTTTGTTTCAGTAATTTTGGCTATCTATTATCAAAATCATTTTTACATCAAATAAGAATTATATATGATTTGGTATGGAAATTTAAGTTGAATTAATAATGAAACTAAATCATCCAAAATAATTCTTAAATTAATATGACATTGATTTTGACAGAATAAACTAAAGAAACAAATGATATATTTCATATATAAACCATGAGTTGTTTTAAAAAATATGGAAAGTGAGATTAGTTTTCACTATAGACCATATATTTAATTTTATTTTTTGTTTATAGGAAACGATTCAACAAAATCGTTTCATATTACATTATATAATCAACGAAATATATTAATTAAATTTTTGGAGAAATAATTATATTTTTATAAACAAATGCATCATATAAAATTTTTTATTTTTATTAAAATAAACAATCGGCCATTAACAAATCATGGTTAATTCAAATAAGTTTTTTGTTATTAGTTTTGTACCAGCGGATAGTTAAGAAATCAAACATAATCAGTTTTAATTTGAAGATAATCATCACCATTTCATGTGCCTTTTTTTTCTTTTTTTTTTGTTTGAAAAATCAAAATTAAATATTCGAACGAGAATGATCGAAAACAGCCACATAATTGGTACAATAATTATTGAAACTAGGTTTTGACGTCGCATGTTGTCGCGCCTATGCGAGTTTTAATGTAATCATAAACCAAAATCAAAATCAAAATCAAAATAAAGGTTCAAAATCAGCAAAATACACAAAGTAAAACACACCAAAACTCCAAATTCATAACACACCAAAACTCCAAATTCATAACACACCAAAACTCCAAATTCATAACACACCAAAACTTCAAATTCATAACACACCACAACATACAAAACCCAAAAACTAAATTAAAGCCAACACCACACAACAAACAAAAATCAAAGCCGAAGAAGGTGACACGGTCCAAAATAGAAAACCAACGCAAATCAAAGCCCCGAAAAGAGCAAACAAAAGGAAAACCCAAACCTTAATAGCAAGAATCGTCAGGGTATCGATAACGAAAGAAAAAAGCAGGAACCCGGAGAAAGACAACGTCAACGAACCCTATAAACGAACATAATTGAAACACATCAAAGACACGTGTCCAGACACAAAAAACCCACAAAAAAACCCCACCCCCAAACCTCGAACCCACACCCAAGAAAAACACAAACAAACAAACAAAATAAAAAAAAACACCGACCGACCAAATGTAGTAAGAAGAATAGTAATTCATTCTTGATATAATTATAGTCAAAATACAACTTGATAAGTTTCTAAAAATAATAAACATCAAGTTTGTATTCAATATTCTAAGAATCGATCTAGAAAATATTTTGAATTCAACGGTGATGATCATCATCATGGTAGATCAATTTTAATGATTTAATTGATATAATCCACATACGCTCCGATACCACATGTTGATTATATCTTGAAATATGAATTAAAACACGAAACCCTAATCAAGTTGATTCAGTCTCTGATATGAAACTAAACATTAAAATAATAAAACTTACTTGTAATAATAGTGATCTTTGATGAAGATGATGATACTATGATCGAGTGATTCATTCCCGTTATAATGTTTAGAGGGATCGATGGATGATCTTGAGAGAAAAGTTATTGGTGTGTTTTTTGTTATCTCCTTACTCCTCTGTTTATAACATCTAAGAGGAAACCTTAATTATATGGGGTATTTCCATCAAATAATCTCTTATATAAATAGAGACTAATGATGTCATTTGGTGAAACTTATTTAAATGATCCGTAGGCCACATATTACGGGTTATTTCTAACACGATATACAAAACCGGTTAAAAAAACCCGATTAGTCTGGTTTTAAAAAACCTGGTCAAAACCGGCTTGAGGGGTTTGCATGTTCAGTTAGGAAAAATGGTTTATGAACCGAACCGATTTGAAATAAAAATGATTTGATTACATAACAAAAAAACCGGTCCGGTTTATAAACCAAACCGGTTCGGGGAAAAAACCGGTTTGTACACCTTTAGTCCGAGGACTGCCGACTCGAATTAAGAACAGATTTTTTTGTTTGGGTTCGACTCGTTTATCAATAATTAAAATTATTAATTATATATATACATACACATATATATATACACTTTTATTGTAACTATTTTATATATCTATGTTTATAATATCAGATAACATACTATAAATTATATAATTATTTCTACTATAATTTTATATGTAATAATCACTATTCTCTAAATATATAATACATAAGTAAAAGTTTGAGATAAAGTGGCTTTGTTTAGATTCATGAACCCACTCACGCTTAATACATTCAGCTTGGGCTTAAGCTTATTTATTAATTTATCTAAACGTCTTAATATAAGCTTGAGACTGGGCTAGTGCTCGCTTAAACTCAGCCCGATTTGAGTTTTTAATAAGTTATTCTCGAGTAACTTACAAATAGTTCATCTCATTTACACCTGATTCTATGTTCTCTTATATGACTCTAAAGTAACTAAATTGATTGACAGTTTTACTGAATTATAATTAAGTTATATATCTACACATGATAGATGACGTAAAATATAAATTGTTATGAAACTTGTTACCAATTATTATGGAACTAGTGGGTTATACATTATGCCAGTTCAGTTTATATATTTTTTATTTAAATGTACATAAAAGTAAACATGTCGAAATAGTATATTCGTAATTAAATAAAAACATTACATTATTGCATGTGTTGATTTACCTCAAAAAGACATATAATATTACGTCTCACTAATTGATATATAATAGCGTGGAGGGTAGAGGGGTTCCTAAGTAGTACATAAACATAATAAAAGATATGTATGATAAGACCTAAACCAGGATTCGTACGCCTATGGGAGATACCCATCCCTTTTATGTCAAGGTTGGACTCCACCAAGGGTATGTATTAAGTTTGTTTATGTTTATGATAGTATTGGATGAGTTGTTGAAGTCGTTGCTGGAGATAGCTATGTGATGCATGCTTTTCGCGGATGATATTTTGTTACTTGATGAAAGTAATGAAGTCCGGATGCACGATTGGAAGAGTGGCGAGCGGCTTTAAAAGGCAGAGGGCTGAAGATCAGTCTCTATAAGACTGAATACCTTTATTGTAACTTTAGTGGAGCAGACGAAGACACTCAAATAACCATTTAAGACTAGGAGGTTCCATAAGCGTCTAACTCTAAGTATTTAGGATCTTATGTATAATGGAATGGTGAAACAGATAGTGATGTTACATATAGAATTCAAGTAAGCAGGTGTAGATGGAGGCGACATGAGGGTAGTGTGTGACAAGAACTTTTCATTAAATTAAAGGAAAATGTTAAAGAGTTGTGATCTGACCAACTATGTTACATGGAGTTGACTGATCAAGAAGACACAAGCACACGAGATGGAAATAGTAGAGAGAGGATACGGATGTGGACGTATGGGCTCACAAGCTTAGATCATATACGAAATGATGTTTTTAGAGATGGACTAGGACTAAAAAGCTAGTACAATGTATAAGATAAGGAGGGAAAGTTAAGATGGTTCGGGCATGTCAAAAGGAAGCAAATGATAACACTTGTTAGAGTAGTCGAAACCCTTACAATAGACAAGAGGATGAGTAGAGTCAAACTCAAACTGACTTGGGAGGAGAGTATTAGACTGGATTTGTTAGAGTTACATCTCTTTAAAAACATGGACCAGGATAAAAGTACCTGGAGATGTAAGGTTAAGGACATTCAAGTGAGGGTTAACACATCTTAGTCATGTTTAGGCGATTAGTATGGTTTTATCACCTTTTAGTAGCCTTTACTTGTTATCACTTGACTGTTTACTGTCATTATATGCCGCTCTTTAACCAATGTAGATGATTTATGATTCCATATATAATATTATTCGTTGTATGTTTCATGTCGTCTACCGTATATTGATCACTCATAATATGCTGCATGCATATTTTGGATCATTTCATGTGCTCCTTGCCTATATTATGATACATGATGTGCTTTTGACAATCTATTGTATGGTTAAAATAAGTGTTAAGGAATACGAATAGAAAATTTAACATAATTAAAAACTTTAAAAAAACCATAAAAAGTTATACGTTGTTACTCATAAAGTAGTGATGCAAAGTTTTAATTAAAAAACACAAAATGTTTATATGCAGAGGAGGTGGCCTCAGCTCTAGAAAATATACAGGGTTTTGGATGCGTAGATTACATTTGCATCTCTCGAACCTTGCTTATATAAGAGTTTTGTGCATTGAGTTTGCTCATATTCTATATTCAATTTTAACTCATATTGTTTTTAAAAGACTCACCACAACCTATCTCTCTAGATAGAGGAAAAACTCGTCATCATCTACCCCTCTCAGACTCTGCGTTTTAGTAGGATATACTGGGTATGTTTGTTATTGTTTTTAAAAGAAAATATATAACATATTTTGCAATTGTGTATGTTTTTGAAAGTAATATCTCTATCCTAAAAGACAAAGATAATATTTCATTCAGCCCACCCTTCACGGATTCGATCAATAGTTAGTGCTATGGATAAGAATTACTAGTTTGGTTACAGTATAGTTATGGTTATAATAATGTTTATGTTTAATTTCCTTAATATGTATATATATATTAGGGGTGTCATTCGGGTTTTTTAATCGGGTTTCGGGTTGTTCGGGTTGGGTTCCTCGGGGTTTTAGGTGTAGGAAATCAACCCGAAGACCAAACCAAATAAGCAACATTTAATCGGTTTTCGGGTTACGATATTCGGGTTTATTCGGGTCGGGTTAATCGGTAATCGGGTTAGACTAAACTATTAAGCTTTAAATGATTTGCTATCTCAAATGTTTGTGTAAACAATATATATATATGATCAAAATACATGTATGAGATTTAGCATGTGTTATCAATATAGAATTTTGTTTATTATCTTGAACGGAAAGTTTTTGCATATTTACATTCACTTTATTATGCATATTTAAATATTAAATGACATTATATATTAATCATCCTCAAGTTTATATAATAAAATTGAACCACAACAATATAATATAAAGTTTAGAAAATCATGTTTTCAGATCGCGTAAATGGTAGCATAATACAAACATATAAACATATA
>BJCO01733185.1:0-11339 GCA_018326465.1 Flaveria floridana
GGGGGGGTACCCCTAGTTAATTATGATTTTGTAGCAAAATTTATTTCGTGACTTACATTTCTTTATATTAAATAATTTCTTTAATATTTATAAGACCATGTATTTATGGTAATGGATATTGTGATTTCACTCACTACCATATAAGCGCACATAGAACATGAAGTTCGTTCACCCACTCATTTAAGAGAGAATGGGGATTGAGATTTCACTCATTTTTTCTAATATTTTAAAATGAAAAAAGTTCAAATACAAAATGTGTTTTTGCTACAAAGTGTGAGAAAACACAATAAGTAAAAAAAAGATACAATGAGTCAAAAATACACAAAAAATTATATCTCATAATCAAAATCGAATTTCAAAAAAGTAATTCGGAGCTTTTGTTCCCCTAGTCGTCTTCAATAAGAAAAAAAAATAAACGAAAAAATTAAAAAAAATTAACGTTTTTTTATTGTGTCATTTATAAAAGACACAATAACTTCATTGTGTTATTATGAAAGACACAATGACATCATTGTGTCAATATAAAAGACACAATGACGTCTTGTGTCAATATAAAAGACACAATGACGTCATTGTGTCATATAATGACACAATGAAAAAAAAAATTATTTTTTTCTGAAAGAGGACAACGAGATGAACAAAGGCTCCGAAGTGTTTTTTTAAAATTCGATTTAGATTGTGAAATATAAATTTTTTTGTGACTTTTTAGTCTTATTATGTCTTCTCACACTTTGTAGTAAAAATACACTTTGTAGAATAACCTCACCCTTTTAAAATTTTACATTTGAGTGGGTAAAAACAAATAATTATATAATATAAAAAAACGACTTTTTTCATTGAATTGGTGGTTGGTCATGGCTACATTATCACACCACACGAACCGCGACACGGGGTTCACGAGTGAGCTAGATCCCGAGTGCCCAATCACGCACACATACCACCTTGTCTGATAGGTAAATTCTCAGTGAAGGTAATAGATGAAATGTAGTTAATTATGTTTGCATCTTTTTTAAAGTAGATAGTTACTTTTGAATATAGTAAAACATGGAGATAAAATAGTAATCTTTAATACAAAAAATGTAAATAAAAGATAAAATTATATTTTAAATGAATAAAAGGTCTTAAGATTGTCGGAACGTAATCTTTCATTTTGTTTTATGTTTTAGTGGAAACCCGTTATATTACACGGTTTGTAAATAAGATAAAATTGTATTTTAAATGAATAAAAGGTCTTAAAATTGTCGGAAACATAATCTTTCATTTTGTTTTATGTTTTACTCGAAATCTGTTATATTATACGGTTTGTATAAATACAATGTTATACATTTAATATTAAGGATTTACATATTACATATATATGACATATTACATTGTTATATTACATGGATTGTATAAATACAATGTCATACACTTAATAATAAACTTGAGCTCCCAAAAGTTTAACAAGCCAACATATGAAAAAATTTGCCCATAAACTAAAAAAAATACAAAAATTTGTTTTAATTTTTTTCACAATTTCTTTTAAATTTAACATGTGAAGGGAGTTTAATGCCTAACATATTGTTGAGATATGAAAAAACAAAAAAAAAATATTAGTCTTTTATGTACAAAACATTGTTGGACGAATTTTGCGAGACCAACATACAGTATGTTAGTTTTTAACTTTTTATATGTATAAAATAGTTCAGCGACTTTTACGAGATAAGCTATAAGTATGTTAGTTTTCTAATTGATATACGTGCTTTTAATTTTTCATATTAGTTTGAAAGTTATTTGTCCTTTTAATTTTTCATATTAGTTGAAAGAATTATGAGATTTACATTTGGCGGAGAAAATGGATGAATTCATGAATCAGCCAATCACGTGTTTACTGGATATTACGTGGCTGCTTTAATTCGGAAACATGTCTCGGTTTGGAACAACCTCCCTCCGATTTATGTTTTCACTATGCCTGATTTACTATAGTTGCATATGTCAAGCAATCTCAAACAAAAAAAGTTATACATTGTATTATTATTTTATGATGTTGGGCAATATGGAAAACAATAGACAAATGCTTGTTCGAGAATCAAACGGTGTCTCTCGCCAATATTATGGACGAGATTAAGATTCTTGGGTTCCTATGGATTAAACATAGGGCAAAAATGAATTATCCAGAATGGGATATTTGGTGCGTTTTTAAAATTATAATCGTTGCATGTTGCTCCTCTGTTTGTTGTATGTTTTGTGTTGACTCTTGCTAGTTTTGAGTCGATAAAATTATGATTTTCTAAAAAGAAGATATATATTTGGTGTGTATGGTTCTAGTTTTTTACTCGTTATTAGTTAGGTGTGGTAGGTATGGCTCGAAAAATAGACTAAACTCAAAGTCATTTATTATATTTTCATTTTATTATTTTAAAACTTATCTTATAACTTTTATTTTAGACAAGTAACCATAAAAATGATAAATTGTTTCTAATTATTAAGAAGCAACACATGTTTGACAAAGCATACACATGCAAATAAAAACTAATATACGCATCTAAATTTAAATACGTAACCTCTTATTTTGCTAATAAAGCTCTAGAAACTATTTTCCTAATGTTACAATCCACATCAAAATTCTTTTCCATTACAGTATACTGAATGACTTGAAATGCCGTATTTATCACACAAACAATATATCCATAAATAAAGAAACACTGCAAACAAAATAAATTTTAATATAAAATCTAAATTTAGATAAAACTGCTTGTAAACAAACAAAGAAGACGTAGCTTTTAAAGATTTTTCATGTTAAATTAGCTGGGTAACTATACAATTTTCAACCCAAGTGACCATTTTCTCATTATGAATGGATTTTAAATATAATTTTATCACTTCCATCTCTTCATTCAATTAATCTAATCAAGTTAAAAAAACAACCCTTTTACTTATTTGTATATGTATTTAATATGTATTTAATACGTTTGTATGCATCTTCTTACTCTAATAAAAAAATATACTGGGATGACATGTGGCAACACCATAATCATTATCACCAAAATTTTCTCTTCTCACTGTCCTATTTAATAGTTACTATAATCATTAATAATATTATTTAACATTTTTTTAGATTTAATAAATTAAGAAAGAGATCTATTTATTAATGTTATTTATAAAAATATAATTTTTTATAAAATAATAAATTTTTCTAAAGAATAAAACTTTTCTAAGAATACAAAATATTTTAAAATTGGTATTTTTAAAAAATTAATTTTTTTAGAACAAAAAATAATTAAATTGGGAGTTATAATAAGGAAATTTTTAAAAATGAATTTTTTATACGGTTTGTTTTAGAACAAAATGTTTATTTCTTTTTAAAAATTAATTTTTTTAAAAATGTTTATATCATTGTTTTATTACTTATAGTCATTTCTCATACGTAATTTCAGTAATATCATATCTTAAAATATCATTTTATAATTAATAAATTTTATTATATTAATATTTTATTTTATTTAACCCGTGTAACACACGGGTTTATTAAAACTAGTGGTTTAATACAATCGTATTCACGAAATCATCTACCATTACACCTGTATAGTTATTTCACTATTTCCATACACAAAATATCTCCTTCAAATATGCCAAGTAGTCCATGGCATTGTAAGTTTGTAACCTATTGCCATTGGTGTCGCACCATGAAAATAATATGATTTCAAACCTTAACATTTAACTAGCCTTTGGTGTTGAAAAACCTAATGTTAAAAAAAGTTGCCCTTTTTTATACTATTTTTATTTGTTATACCCCTTCCTTTAACTTTTTAAAATAATTACCTTTTTATTTTATATTTTTCTATTTTTCATATCACCCTTTAATATGTTTTAACTAAAAACTTGCATGTTTTATTTATTTATTATTTCTTTTAGTCTTTATTATTTTTTTATTTTTATAATTTTTAATTGTAATAATTATGAATGTTCAAAAAAGCCAAACATAGAAAATAAATGAGAACTAAACTTTATCTGTAACTGAAAAAAAACGAATCAAATCATGAATTCAGTTTTTGTTTCGGTTAAAAATTATACAAAATATTGTTTATTCGGTTCAGCTATCCTTATAAACCAAATAATATATGGGTTTGATAGGTTAAATAAGATAAACCGAACCCAATAAATCCGTTTAAACAGTTTAGTCGGTCGAATTCGGTTCGTTTAGGACTATTTCTAATTTCAAAAGATATTTTTAACTTTTTTATTAAAAGTTTTTTTCTAAGTTCAGAAATATTTATATTAATTTTTCATATTTTTTATTATTTTAAATATGTTTTTATATTATTATATAAAAAGTGTTTTGGAACTCTTTTAAGGAGAAAAAGCATTTTTCTAAAATTAAAAAAATTGAGGTAAAATCTTGACAAGTTTTGAAATTGATTTTTAAGAGAAAAAATATAACAAATATAGTTTAACTCTAAAAAAATATATTTTAGTAAATCGGTAGAGCCAACCCCAATTTATATAACAAGTAACGTATAAAAATACAATTCATCGTTCAAAACGACCCTAATACCAGTCATATTGTAGATCAACACCGAGCACACGCCATTGATTCTCTTCATCATCACCCAAACCCCCTTCAAAATCTCCAAAATTCGACATCTTCGTTCACGATAACAGTTGAAACAACACATCAAATTCTCGAAAACTTGTAAATTTCAATCCACAAGTACGATTAGGATCGATAAAACCCCCAATTTGTCATCGTAATTCAACCGACGTTCGCCCCCCGCGATCTGGTAATTAGGTTTAGGTTCCATAAGCAGAGTACTGTTTTCATATCATGTTATAGAACATTAACATCCTTATGTTTTTGTTCTTGTGTTCATTGTTCGTTTGTTTCCGTCTTTGATGGGGTTTTTGGATTTTGACTTAATTTGATGTTTATGTGTTGGATGTGGAACTTGTTTGCAGTATATATGGAGAGAAGATGGTGGGTGGTCTTGCTGATGGTAATGAGTTTGTCTGTTGGATCAACTGGCAGAGGTGATAATCAATGCACTTTATGTTATGATTTCTTTTTATGAAGTGTTTGTGTTTATTGTTGTTGTTTTATTGGATTGCACGTTATCAGGGATTGGTAGGGAGTGGTTGTACACAATATTTGCTTTGCATTTTGCAGAGAGGTTGTTGTAGATGATGGACCTCTAATTTTTGTGACCTCACTAGGTTTAGATAATTATTCAATTGGATATCAGGAAATGAAGAATCAAAAAATTATAGGTAGTTGGTAATGTGTTATAGTGTCATACCTCCAAAAATTGGTAGGTGTTAGTTTGCATAATGTGGATAAAATATTATGGGTGACCTTATGAAAGATATCCCAGCCTATTTCTTAGATAGTTAGAGCACACGGAGTGGTATTTCCCATGGACGACTCCCACTGGTCTTAGATGCTATTCTTAGATTTGAAGGACCATGCTTGATGATAAGTGAGTTAGTTTGTCAACCATGTTATCAGAAGTCTAAATTCTGTTTCGAAGCCTCAAGTTGAGTATATATGGATTTGGCTATCTGTATCTAATCACAATAACTTCTATTCAGTTTCTTTATAATGGATTTGGCTATTTACAAATTATCCTGGTTTATAGATTTCTAAGTATCTGCATTGGAGGTCATTTTTCTCAGGATTTTCTAAGAGTTTACTTACTATTAAGTTTTTTAATGCACTCAGGACTTGAAATCAAACATAAGGCTGATTCACCGCTTTACAATCACACGCTTGCCACAATTCTGGTGGAATATGCCTCTGCAGTAAGCTCACTCTGATTTATTATGCACTATAAAAGTGACTTTGTCCACAAATTAAGTCAACTAACGACTGAGATTGTCGATCTAACAAGTTAAATACATTGATTGATGATAACCAAAGGTTGCCTTTATACATGCAGGTTTACATTTCAGATTTGACGGATCTTTTTACATGGACTTGTTCAAGATGTGATGGCATGACCAAGGTATTTCTGTTAGAATGTTGGTCCGAAAAACAATGATAATACTCGGTATTTTGTGGGAACTACCACGAATCTTTTTATTAATATGAAGAACAAAAGACCACACCTTAAACTCTATACAATGACCCTCTTTTATACTACTCCTAACCTAAATTACTATGAAATCACAGCTCAAACACAGCTGGAATGACAGCCCATTCACAGCCAAAACATTCAATACTTTCCTAATATTTACCTTGATTAACATATTCTACATGTTAACTAATTCCACCCTTATTTTTCTTGGTTCACCGAACATCAAGATTAATTTCTAACAATTTCTTGGTGTGGTAACTTATTGTAATAGTTGCACTACATTTTGAGTTTTTATAGGAAATATAGTGAAACTGCAACTATAATTCATGGCTAAAACAGTTTCAAATTTTTTATCTTTGCTTGTGAAACTTGAACACGGTGTTCAGACTTCAAATTAATGCTCATGTTTGGTGTTACCTTGAATCAGGGTTTTGAAGTCATAGAGCTCATTGTTGATGTTCAAAACTGCCTACAGGTACATCTTTATTTGTAATGTTTTAGTGGCATTGACTTGAGAATTTTTTTTCATCATGTCATAATCTTTTATATGTCCCACAGCAGTAAATAGTGACTGAATACTGATTGCAGGCCTTTGTTGGGGTTGCAGATGATCTTGATGCTATTGTTATAGCATTTAGAGGCACTCAAGAAACTAGGTATTGACTATTTTTGCACTCAACTTAATGATTTAAAAGTTGCTTTATAAATATGTTGATCTGTGTACCATGTATAATCATAATATAAAATAAGATTGGGTCTAAAACCTTAATTTCATGTTTGAATTTTTTTTATGATTACAGCATACAGAATTGGATTGAGGACCTATTCTGGAAGCAACTTGACTTTGATTATCCTGGGTGCACCGATGGCAAGGTACACGTGGCAATATTTTTTCTTATTTTGTTTGCTCATGTGATCGTTATTCATCTTTGTCTCCACTGTTTCAGGTGCATCATGGATTTTTTAATGCTTACAACAATACAGTTGTACGGTCAGGAGTTCTTGATGGTGTTAGTAGAGCAAAGGAAATATATGGTGATCTCAAAATTATGGTGACAGGGCATTCAATGGGCGGAGCGATGGCTGCTTTTTGTGGATTGGATCTTGCAGTAAGTCAGTAACCATGATTAAAAATTATGGGTATTTGGATAATTGGATTGGCAATTTGAAATTTATTGTGTAACATTGAGTAATCAATCAAAAAATGATAATCAGTTGGAAGGAAACGTGCTACATGAGATAGTGTATCGATTTGCTTTTGCTGCGTGAAGTTGTAATAATTAGATAATTAGGATTCTGATTAATTGAGGTTTTGGTAGGTAAAATGACCAAAAAGTACATTAGTTACATATTGCTGAAGTATTTAACTCTAATATGCAGCCATTTATTTTCTATTAACAATAAAGATACGCCATAAAGTATGTTTTACACGTTATTAACCATATAAAGTATATATAATTTCCCCTTGTATCATCTATTAATTATTACTATTAACAATGAAAATGTGGGTGGAGTTCTTTAAAATAAGGTAATAAAGAGGGTGAATAAGTAAACATTGTTTTTTTTAATTAATCAGTTTGTTGCAGTAGGTATGAATCTAATTATCTAATTAATCATATAATTGTAATTGCTTAAATCAAACATAAAAATCTGATTTAGTGTTATTTCTAATAGCTATAATCAAATAACATATGTTTACCAGCTATCCTTTAAATCTATATAAATGATTATTTACTTTTTTGCAGCTTATGTATGGACCCAAGAACGTTCAAGTTATGACATTTGGCCAGCCTAGAATTGGCAATGCTGCTTTTGCATCATATTATAGCAAAGTCGTACCAAATACTTTTAGAGTGACACATGAACATGATCTGGTCCCGCATCTGCCTCCTTATTATCAGTACTTCCCACAGAAAACATATCATCACTTCCCAAGAGAGGTAATATTGTTTGGCTTTCTTGACTTTTACTATCTAAATTTAATTATCTATGTATGCAGTATGCATTGTGATACCTGCTTTGTTTGTGCCTGATCTTTTGCTGTAAAAGAATAATAATGGCTGATACCATAAATAAGATCATTATATCGATGAAGTAAAAATTATGCGTTTTAGTTACATGTAGGTCTTTCTTTGAGTCTATTTTTAGTTGTCATATACAATAAAGGAGAGCATGCGTCTATTTTTTTAAAAAATAAAAATAGATTGCTTTTATATATAATAGTTATTTTCTTCTATTTTATAGGTGTGGCTCTATAACATTGGGTTAGGGTTTCTTATCTATGAACTTGAGAAGGTCTGTGATGATTCTGGTGAAGATCCTGATTGCAGCAGGTAGGTCGATCAATTTATTTAAAAAAACACACTATATTATTTGATCCTCTTCGAGCCTGATGTTTTGATGAATAAACCGTTTCTCAACAACTTTTGCTGAATATTTCAGATCAGTATCCGGAAACAGTATCTCAGACCATTTAACTTACTTTGGTGTTGAAATGGGGTGTGACACACCAAGCAAATGCGGGATCATAATGGCCCCTAATCTTGCTTCGTATGGCAAAGTGGACGATTATGGTAATTTTGTGTTGTCAAGAGCTCCTTCTAAGTTTATCTTGAAAATGAAAAATGAACCAGAAATTAGCGACCAGTGATTGTACCTATCAGTGTATGTTTGTTGGTTATGTATATTTTATTGTTTTAGCTGGGTCGATGTAAATACGTTGTACAGTTACTCTGAATATTGACAGTAAACACTAAACATGTTCAAAACTTTGTTACCATTCTATTCTGAAGCTATGAATTATGCACTATTGAATATTTGATGAGAAAAACATGTCTCAAACATACCCTGAAAGAGGAGAAAAACAGAAATATGAAAACATACAATACAGCAGAAGTAAGATCAGTCTATGTTACATAAAAGCTTCTTACTCTGTTACTCCACACATGTTCCTACATGCATAATCTTATATCCACAAAGAAGATGTAAGAAACTCATCGCATAACTTGATTTCAAAAACTCAATTGATTCTAAAACCAGATAAAAACATAATAAATTAATAAACATGAGTTCTCGCCAGTGTGGCGGTGTTTACTGAGATTGCTTGAAATACTACATGAACTGTTTCAATATCAACAACATTGAGAAAGATAGCTTACAAATGACCTTTCTGAAGAGCATACTGTATTCAAATCCAAACAAGTTTTATTGAAGAAATAGTAGAAAGGGAAAATTCGGGTTGGCCTGAATATCAGTTATTTATAAACCGAGAAACAACAAAGAAATTCAGAAAGGTATAATCACCAAGGTATATGAGCTCTCATTGTCGATTTAATCCTTACTGCCCATGGATTCTATATAAATTTGATCTTTCATAGTAAACAACAACATTTGGTAGTAAAATACAAAAATCTTAGGAAGAACCATTTTGAGACTTTATATGCATATTCATCTAGCTGACGCATTATAATGAACATCATATTTCATCATTAGAGGTGCTGAACTATATTTCATCATTATGTATAAGTTTTTAATAGCAGGGGATGTTAGGATGCATATTTACCAATGTTAAAAAATTCACGGTTATGATTGCTCAGTTGATACATCCATTAGTAGATAAAATGAAGAGGTAAGATTAGGGGTTTTAAATCATTATTGCCAGTTGAATTATCTATGTATTACAATAAAAAATTGTTTTGAGTTACTACTTGTCATAATTTTAGACATCCTAAACTTATTTTTTCGCTTCCCTCTGCTATTAAATATTTACATTAACTGTCAATTATATTATTTAATTTTCTTGCTTAGATTAAAATAGTTTTTAATAAATTAAGAAAGATGTCTTTTTATAAATTACATGTCTAAAGAAACAATTTTTGTATAACATAAGTAATTTTTCTAAAATATCAAACTTTTTTAAAAATACAAAATATTTTAAAAGCAGTGTTTTAAGAAAATAAATTTTTATGAACCATAATAATTAAAATTCAGAGTTATAATAATAATTTTTCATAAAATTACATTTTCTTAAGACGGTTTGATTTAGAACAAAATATCCTAATTTTTTAATAAAAAAACTAAAATACAAAAGTTTAAAGGAAATTATATCATTGGTTTATTACTTAGAGTCATTACTTATAAATAATTTTAGTCATTTCTTATCTCAAAATATGATTTTATAATTAATAATTTTCATTACTAACTATTTAATATTTTATTTATTCAACTTGTGTGATACACGAGATACTAACATAGTTATCAAATAAAACAAAGTGTTCATACATTACATATTTTAGACGCAACATAGATAATCATCACTTAGATGGCTTAACTGTAGGTGGCCTGGGTATTTCGAACCGACCCGAATTGATCCTCCCTCGGTGGATCTAGTGGGGGCAGCCCAATATGTTGATCAGGTACTTCCAGATAGAGGTGGCCAAAAAAACCGGTTCGGAAACCGGTTCGGCCGGAAAAACCGAAACCGGTTTGGGGCCCAAACCGGTTTGGCCCAAACCGGTCCGAAACCGGCCCGAACCTCCGGTTCCTCCCCCGGTTTTCCATTTCGAATTTAAAACCGGTTTCCAACCAGAACCGGTTCAAAACCGATTTCCAAACCGGTCCCAAACCGGTTTCCAACCCGGTTCCAAACCGGTTTCTCAACCCGGTTTTCAAACCGGTTTTAAACCCGGTTTTCCAAACCGGTTATCGTTGGCTAACGGCTATATAGCCGTTTTTTTCATTTTTTGACCGTTTTTTGGATGTTTTTTACCATTATACCCCCACTAAGTTAGTATATATATGTATTTGATGTTTTGGTTGAATCACAACAACTTATAACACTCTCTATTCTCAAAAATCTCAAAAACGCTCTCACAAATACTTTCGTTTTAAACGCTTTCATAAAAAATGTCACACCCCAACCTTGACGGCGGAATCGTCGAATTGTGAGAGTTACGATTGTTCACAGCCACATAACGCTATTATTAAATCCAAATATATTAATCAAGATTCAATTGTAACAACACAAGTAAAATCTCAAACAAAGATACATCAAGAATACAAGATAAAAGTAACAAGATCATTCGTTTATTTCTCTAAGTCCAATCCTAAGTGTGATAAGCGTCAAAGTGTAGAACACATACTTGAGGTATTCCTGAAACATGTTAAAAATAAAAGGTCAACATTAAAATGTCGGTGAGCATTCCATAGTTTTCAATACATAAGTATATAAAAGATGGCAATTTAAGTCATAAGTTAGTGAATAAAGTGATTAGGGATGTTATGAACAAT
>BJCO01733281.1:0-17785 GCA_018326465.1 Flaveria floridana
TTTAAAATATTTTATTTGAAAATGTTTAGTGTTTTAGAAAATTCATATTATATAAAATTTTAGTTTTTTTTATTGTTTATATTTTAATTGAAAGATTTGATTTCTAATTTCCTTAATAAAATCTATTTTAAAAAAATAATTTGATTTTAAAAAAATTTAGATAAGAGAGAGAAATATAGCAATTAATAACATTCATTTTTAATAAGAGAGAGAAATTTATTTGAGTATTTAAATTACTATAATACCCTTTTGAAGGGAAAATTGATAT
Source organism: Flaveria floridana (assembly GCA_018326465.1). Classification (NCBI taxonomy): domain Eukaryota; kingdom Viridiplantae; phylum Streptophyta; class Magnoliopsida; order Asterales; family Asteraceae; genus Flaveria; species Flaveria floridana. The sequence continues at coordinate 269 of BJCO01733281.1, forward strand.
GTGAATGTCTAGAAAAATAACAAGTGGCAAAAAAGTGGGATAAGAGAAGGACAAGCGGCAAAGAAAACCTTGTTTTATTAGATATTATAGATATAGATGTGTTTTCATTGATAATTTATTATAAATAGTTCAAGCATTAGCTTAGTTTTGTATTCCAAGTTTACGTATGCTTATTTGATGTTCTTGTAATCGTTTTCTATTAGTATAAAGGGTTCAACACTTTGTTCAAGTGTGTGTTGTCAATGGGACCTAAACCAACAAAACTTACAAATATATTTGATTTTATAAAAATACATCAAGTATACATAAAGGCACCAAATAAATATGAAAAAAAGAAGAAAATTACCCGTTAGCAATGTACTTTGGTTCCCATCCTGCAATGTTACTTGCATCGACAAGCGCATTTCTCCATGACTGAGCTTTGTTGATGTTTTCTACTTGTAGTTGTGCAAATGCTTTTCCGAAATCCCCTTTCTGTTTCCTGACATCCGAGGGATCCACGTCATAGAAGACGGGCATAACGGTTAGCTCCTTCTCTTCTCTGCATTTCATAATATGTGCAAGTTCATCCAAACACCATGAAGAATCAGCATAGTGTTTGGAGAATATTATGATAGCAATATGTGATTGTTCAATGGCCTTGAAGAGAGATGGACGGATGGATTCGCCACGAGAAAGAGTTTCGTCGTCCTTGTAACTTTGGATTTGCTTATCTACGAGAGCCGAGTATAAATGATCTACAAAGGTCTTGCGGACATCTTCTCCTCTAAAACTAAGAAATACGTCATATTGTTTACACGATCGAGAAGAAGAGGCCTCTGCAGCAGCGTGAGATGAAGATGCCATCTATCTATTTGAATCTGTACGATAAGTGGAAACCGTATGTGAAGAAGATTCTATGTGAATTTTTTTGCTTTCCGAATAAATGGGTCAGGTATAAAGGGTTGTGAGTGATAGATGTGCTTCCTAGCAGTATCGTCAGTTTATGCAATTGTATGGTTAGGAAATTTCGTTTAATTTATTCATCTAATAATATGATGTACCAAAAAATGGCATTTATAAATAAAAGTTAAAATGATAAGATAAACCTAAGAAAGAATGGTCAATCATTCCCATGTATTTCTCAACAGACTTTCATTTTGTTCAAGATTGTCCATCGGAGAAGAATAAGTTCGACTTCTACAACCAACAAAGGCCCCGTATAGTTAGCCGACATCTTTTTATTAGCCACATAAATAAATATCGTCACTTAGCTTGCAGTAGCCTAGTGGTAAGCATCAAACCCTCTTAAAAAACAGAGTTTAAGCAATTGGTTTAGTTTAGAAGTATTAATTGAGAACCGGGTGAATCAGTAAATTTGATTTTAATAATTCAAACTATGATTTATTGGAATGTAATAATTACACTTTTACCAACAACATTCCTAACCCTCACACTTATGGTCGAATGCAATTGCAATAGCCTAATAGTTATAGATTTACACTTGATTTACTTTTGATTTCCACTTTGTTTCACTTGTATGTTTCCAACTTCTCTCGCAATCATCACTGGGAGCAAAAGTGAAATCAAGTGTAAAACTGTCATTGTTATGTTATTGTCCTAAACTGCAAAAGTGAAAGTCAAGAGAGTATTGGTCTAAATCAATGTCTTTGAATTATTAAAATCTAAATTTCCCTGGTAAACAAGAAAAAAAAGAAGAAGAAGAAAGGAAGAACCAATGTTTTTCTTCAAAATGTAATTATAATTTTTCTAAAAATAGTTAACTTACACTCTTCGGTTCTACTCTTAAACTCTACATTTCTTCAGTCTTGAATCTTCAACCACTTAAAGAGGGAGACTTTTCCCGCACACCTTCATACCCTGAAACCATATCATTTCGCATATATATACCTTACTTGCAATTATGTTATCAAGCTGAAAGAACAACTTCATGTTATTCATCTAATAATCTAAGCTAATTCAAGTCCATGTGGCACCAAAGTGAAGTCATCACTTTACGATTTGGAGGGAAAAAAAGCTCTTATTAAGAATAAAATCAAATCAAAACACTTTCTCCAGCAAATCTGATAAAGAACCCTCTTCCCCAATTACCATATTCTAGAAAATAAATGGGTGATGTTATTCTAAAAAGTGTATTTTTGTTACAAAGTATGAGAAGAAACAATGAGTATAAAAAGTCATAAAAAATTATATATCACAATCTAAATCGAATTTTAAAAAAGTACTTCGGAGTCTCTATTACTCTCGTCGTCCTCTTTCGGAAAAAATATAAAAAAAATTATTGTGTCTTTTTATGACACAATTTCGTAATGAAACAATGACGTAATTGTGTCTTTCATAATTACTTTTTTTTATTTTTTGTTTATTTTTTTCTTAGTGAGGACGGGGAACAAAAACTCAAAAGTGATTTTTTGAAATTCGATTTAGATTGTAAGATATAAATTTTCTGTGCTTTTTTTTACTCATTGTGTCTTTGTAACAAAAATACACTTTGTATTTGAAATCTTTCAAAATAATTATCTTGGCTTAAAGAATCAGAATAAGGCAAGAGTATACCCAAGAACACTTATGTACAATTATACCTATATCGATCAACGATAATCAAGCTTCCAAAGAATTATCGCTACCAGATGTGATTATTGTAACCAACAAACGAAAATCACCACCGACTTCACATAAAAACTTTAGTACTAGAGGCAGATCGAATGAAAGTAGTTAGAGTATAAACTAAAAAGTTAAATAATCAAAGAAAGAGGATGGATCTATAATCATACTATATCAATCAGAAAAAGAAATAGACGAAGGAAATAAGAACACGAACCCGTAAAATTGGTAACGTCAGAAATATTGTTGGTTTCAATTTCTTCGAGCTGTGCAGTCGACTTTGAACGGTGAGGTTTCTTTAGAGCTATGATGTTCAGAGATAAGAGCATGTTTGGGATTGCCTTAACCTACTAACTTTTTAGAGGAAAAGTGTTTAGACTACTTTTCAAAATGGCTGTTTGGGATTGGTTGTTTTTTCTCCTTTTGACTTTTGGATGGATTAAAATACCAAAATGCTCCTCCAAAAGTCACCAGAATTTAAAATTTTTAACTTCTGGTGATTTTTGTAGTGGCATTTTGGTCTTTCACCCCTTCAAAAGTTAAAAGATGATACAAAAAACAATCCCAAACAGCCCCTTAACTAACTTTTTATATAACGTAAAAATAAGATTTGGAAGTAAGTAATAGGTTATTTATTTTTTATTTATTTTTGAAAAAAAAGAAAAATAATGGGTTATTTATTTACTTTTGAAAACTAATTTTAGTTTAATTTTTAATTATACCCCTCTACTATCTTTTATTAACTCCCCTAATTTTTAAAACATGTCTTTTTTTGGTCATTTTACAACGTGTTAGTTTATAAGTTAATTCAAACATTTTTTTTTAAACTTTTTTTAAAAGTAATAAGTTAATAAGTAATTTTGTCAAAAGTAATTTTTAACCAAAATAAGCAATCCCAAACATGCCCAAGGCTAAGACTATCCCCATTCACAATCCAATCAACCCAACTTTTTAATAAAAATTAATACTCTCTCTTCAAACTACACAACCCGAGTAAACACAACTTTTCACTTCCACTAACAACCCAATCTTCACTATTTTTTTAAATAAATATAACTTCAAAATTTTAATATTTTACTTAAAGTCGGTAGAAATATAAAAATAGTTATTTTATGTCAAAAATAAATATATTATTTAATTTAAAAATAATTTTAAAAAATAAAAAAAATATTTATATTCATCAAATATACTTATTAAAATATAATAACCAAATTACAACCGTAGCATGAAATATAAAATTACACTTACAAATGATACAAACTATATAATTATTCATCAACGCCAAATTTTTGCCATATATGCTCAATCAAATCGTTTTTTAAAGCGATGTGAGCTTCTCTATTGCGAAGCTGCTCCGTATTTGGCATACAATTAGATAAGCTTCCAATTCGTTGAGTGGAGCATTGAAAAGTTTGTTCATCATCGCCACTCAAGCTTTTTCGTTGCTGATTTGTAGGCCTGACAACTACAAATTTAGATGGATCATAATAATTAAGGTGTATGTCTCTTTCATCCTCCACGATCATATTATGCAGGATAATACATGCAATCACAATTTTTCCCCATCATATCATTGTTCCACACATGACATGGGTATCGTAAAAATGCAAAACGAGCTTGTAGAACTACAAATGCTCGTTCAACATCTTTTCTAGCGGCCTCTTGATCTTGAGCGAACAACTTGTGTTTTCGCAACTGTGGAGAAGTTATTGACTTGACAAAGGCAACCCATTATCAGTAAGATAGTATGCCCTATTATATTCCCGACCATTCAGGACATAACTCACATTTGGTGCTCGACCTAACAACACATCATCAAAAATAGGCGACCGGTGGAGGACGTTAATGTCATTGCACGTACCTGGTGTTCCAAAGAATGCGTGCCAGGACGGGAACGTCCTGTGTCATGATTAATTTGTAATTCCCACCTTCTATGCTTACACATAACTTCATTAAAAACCACATAGTAGTTAAACTTGATCTTTTTTTCCTCATAATTTTATGAGCTTCACTCTCAATATCTTTCTGGCTCATTCCACTTCTTCTTTGATGATATGCTTCCGTATACACACCGACCCACTTCGGGACATTTTCATTAAGTCCTTTAAAACGACCTTTCATTTGATCTAAGTTCCTAGGACTTAGCTTTTCTAGATTTTCTTTTTGAGCTACATCGTACAACATCTTCGCTCGTGCCCAAAACTTTGATTTCTTTGGATTTTTACCAATAATGCCATCTTCACTAGTCAAACAACATGACGACATTAAAGTGACATCCTCAGCAACATCCCATTTACTCCCTCCTAGAGATTGAGGTTTAGAATTTTGAGAGATTTGAAGATTTTCAAGGACAGGAACTTGACTCGAACTTTTTAAGAAAGGGGGAGTTCTGATAGCATTGAGTATTCTGATAATTTTTAGAATCTTCAAGATTCAAATAGAAATTTGAACAGGGAGGATCCATGATAGAAACTTTGAATTTTTGATAGATTCATGAATACATTCTTTAAATATATATTACTTTATATCAGATAAGGTTAGAATTTTAGATAATAAATTTTATCAAAAAAATCCGACGAGCTAATAGAAAATTGTCAAATGTCAGTTTTATTAATATTTAATATTTATTTTATATTAAAAATTGTTTTAATATAAAATATAATTTTTTTTAATATTGTATCATATTTATTTGATTGTAAGGCGTTGTTCCCGGAGACTCATAGTTGGTCATTCATCGTACATAAAACACTTTAAAAATATTCATTACTTTTGTAGCGGAAATTAAAATTTTCATTTATAATTAAAAACATGCAATTTCATTACATTACAACATTTGTTTCCGTATCAAAATACAATAACATGTCAAAATATGGATACCAGCCTCAAAATGCTCCCAGTAGCTTATGCATCTATGCCTGCAACTCCTCAGCATCAACAAAATACCTGCCAACTATCATGCATACAAACAGTCAGCGACGCTGAGTGAGTTCTAGTTTTTATAATAAAATATTTTACTTCCTTTTAAAAACTAGTCTTTTCATTCAAACGTGGTCATACATCATACGTACATTCATTCTATATTCTTCATTCATTTCATTCTTTTATTTACTTTCCTATTCATACTTTTGTTTATACTTTTCACTGTCTTTTTACTTTCTTTCTCTTACTTTCTTTCTTTTCGTACTTTACATTCGTCAGTTGTCATACATCATACATACGTACTGACAATAATAATTATTATTATCTTTGTCATCATTCGTTCATTCATTCATTCCTTCGCTCATTACTAATCATTACTCGAATCTTGTCTCATGCAATATCCCAGACTCATGCTCGAAAGCTGATGCTGTACCGGGGCCTGTACACAAACCCCCGACTCATGTCTGAAGACTGACACAACACCAGGATACGCGATAAAGATCCTCTTCGAGTCAATCACAGGGATTGAACTCTATCCGAGTCTTTTGCGACAGCAGAAAAGCTCTAACCGTAGCCTACTGTAGCCACCATAGGCTACGCCAGCTTTGGTTTTAAAACCAAAGAAAGCATCCTAGCGTAGGCTACACTCGCTGGCGTAGCCTATGCCAAGGCCTCCGTGGAACGCCTATAAAACCGCGTTTTTGTTATGTTTCACCCACCACTTGCCCCCCATCGACCTAGGACGATTTGAGATGAATTTTAGGAGTTCCTAGGCCTAAAATTCATTATTCCACATCTTTCTAACAACATATAATCATCTGGTATGCAAATCAACAATGGTTTTAAAGGTCATTCAAGAACAATAAGCGGCTAATCTTCTCGTGATGTTCTTCCGGTATTAGGTTTTGTGTGATTAGGTTTTTGTTTGTGTTGGAATTGTATTAGGATTAAACTTTAGAACCCGTTAAGTTCTTTTACAAGTTTAACTTGTGTTTTCATTATTTAAACAATTATGTTGGTTGACCTTTATTTGAAAGTCATATAATATTGTGCGAATCGTATGGTTGAAGAGTTTTGGTTATTAATTGAATTGGTATTTTGTAGTAAGATATGTTAAGTCTTGATTATCATTATCACTTAATCATTGCACGTATAGAATCCATGTTAAGGATTTTCCATCAAGTTGAACTAAACGGTTACTAAAAGCCAAACCTGGATCCCGGAGTGGATTATCATTTCTCGTAATTGTCTTTTTAATCAAGTTTATTATTTCTAATTTGTTTTTTAGTTAATTTTTTAATCATTCCAAAAATCCAATTTTCACATCCAAGAGGCAATAGTTCATAATTTAGTATTAAATCAATTTCTTAAAAATCAAAGTACAATACACCAACCACTAATTCCATAAGGATTAACAACCCTACTTACCCTAACTAGTTTAAGGTGAATAGGAACACATATTTTAATATCTTATTTGATTGGTACTTCGATATCGATCACAGTGGCTATCTGAAATGGAGGTAGTGATTAACATCAGTGGGTGTAAAACTGATCAAGCTATGAAGTTTGCAGTGCAGTCATTTGTTGATGAAGCTATTAATTGGTGGAATACCATCAAGCAGACCAAGAATCATCGTGAGTTTAAGAATATGAAGTGGAATGACCTGAGGAAGCTGCTGATGAGGATGTTTTGTCCTTGGAATGAGATAGATCGGGTGGAAAGTGAATTCTTAGGATTTAAAGCTGGGAGTTTGACCCACAAGCAGTACACATCTTGCTTTAATAAGATGGATGGGTGGGTGCCTCACTTGATGAGTACGGAGAAAAGGAGGATAAAGTGTTATATGAAGGGTTTGCCTTCAAAGGTTAGAACATATGCTAAGGCAAGTGGACCGAATACTTTTAAGTCTATTATAGAATTAAGTGGGATAGTATATGATAACGTGGTTGCTGATGAGCCTGTTGAGCAGGTGGGAAAGACAAGTTGGTCTGGAGGTGAGAAAAGGGAGACGAATGAGAGGTATGTTGGTAAGACCAAGAAGATGATGGTTGAACCATCCGGTGAGTTCCGAAAGTGTGGGAGGAAGCACGCTAGTGAATGCAGGCTCAGTTCAAGCCTATGTTACAGATGTGGAAAGATTGGGCACTTCTCTAAGGATTGCTATAATCTGATAAATTCTTATAACTATGGCATGCCGGGACACTATAGCCGAGAGTGCAAGAAGGTAAAAATGGTTGACTCGGGTAAAGGGAATGAGGCAGAGAAGGAGAAAAGAGTTGGTGACAATCCAAGGACCAAGGCTCGGGCTTTCATGATGACTCGGAAGAGGCCATAGCTAAACCTCATGTGGTGTCAGGTATGTTTCTGGTTAATAATGTACTTTCGTCTTTCTTTTTTATTCTGATGCGAGTAAAAGTTTTATAGCTGCTACCTTTTGTGATTTGATAAATATTAAGGCTAAGGAAATAGATCATGTATTTGAAGTATAAACTGCTATTGAAAAGACTACTAAGATAATCAAAGTCATAGAAGACTGTAACATAGAATTGGAAGGTTATAGATTCCCCTCTAGGTTGTTTATTATGACCCTAGGAGGATTTGATGTTGTGTTGGGTATGGATTGGTTAGCCGTCTACGAGGCTAATATAGTTTGCCAAAGGGAGATGATTCGAATGAACGCGCCTGATGGTAGTCCAGTTACGGTATACAACGATAAAGTCTATGAAATTCCAAAGATGATATCCATGATGAAGGAAAAAAAAAGTGTATGAGGCGAGGGTATAGAGCGTTCTTGGCATACGTTAAAGATGTTAAAGCTTAAACAGTAAAGTTGATAAATGTACCTGTGGTGTGTGCGTTTCCAGACGTATTCCATGAGGACTTGTCGAGGTAACCGCCCGATCGGGAGATAGAGTTTTAGATCAGCCTTGTGCAAGGAGCTTAGCCCGTTGCTTAAGTGCTTTATCGTTTGGCTCCATCTGGTGCTGTTTGTAAACAAAAAGGATAGAAGCATGAGAATGTGTATAGATTATAGAGAGCTAAATAAGCTTACAGTAAAGAATAGATACCCATTACTTAGGATCGACGACCTGTTTGATCAGTTGCAAGGCGCAAGATGGTTCTCAAGGATCGACCTCTGGTCGGGTTACCATCAGTTAAAGGTTAAGGAATAGGATATCTCAAAGACCATGTTTCGAATGCAATATGGACATTACGAGTTTCTTGTGATGTAGTTTAGCCTAACAAATGCTCCAGCAACGTATATGGATATGATAAATAGGGTTTGTCGACCAATGCTTGACAAATCGTTGATAGTGTTCATAGATGGTATATTGATCTACTCAAAGAATGAGGGAGACCACGCTTGTCACATCCGTGAGGTGTTGGAAACTCTAAGAAATGAGAACCTATATGCGAAATTCTCCAAGTGCGTGTTTTGGTTGTGAGAGGTGCATTCTCTGGGTTATGTGATCAACCCAGAGGGGATCATGGTTGATCTGCTAAAGTGGAGGACGTAATGTAGTGGAGTTCGCCAAAGACACCGTTATAAATATGAAGCTTCCTCGGATTAGAAGGTCAAATATTTTTCCAAAATTGCCTCATCACTAACAAAACTAACAAGAAAGTATGTGAAGCTTCAGTGGGGTGAAAAGCAAGAGGAAGCGTTCATTAAGCTAAAGAAAAGGTTAAAACAAGCTCCTGTATTAACACTACCAGAAGGGAATGAAGACTTAGTAGTTTATTTTGATGCTTCTTATCAAGGGTTAGGGTGCGTTCTAACACAATGAGGAAATGTCATAGCATATGTTTCCCAGCAATTAAAGATTAATGAAGTGAGTTACCCTACCCATGATCTAGAGCTGGTTGTTGTAGTATTTGCATTAAAGACATGGAGGTATTATGTATATGGTGTCAAATGCATGATTTTCATAGACCACAAAAGCCTAAAGTATTTATTTTAACAGAAAGATATCAATATAAGACAGAGACGATGGTTATAGCTCATAAAAGACTATGACCGTGAGATTCATTATCACCTGGGTTAAGCTAACATAGTAGCTGACGCCCTAAGTCGTAATTAAAACCGTGAACCGATTCGGGTGAGATCTTACCAGTTGATTGTGATTCCTGACATGATAAATCATATTTGTGAAGCACAGAAGGAAAATCTGGAACTCGAGGACGTGAATAAAGAGAGGACGAAAGGACAGTTTGCAAATCTGGAAGAAAACACCAATGGTCTCAAAAACGATTCGAGCGTATGTGGATTCCTAGTTGCATAGGTCTGTGGGAGAAAGTGTTAGACGAAACCCATAAGACTTGCTACTGGATTCATCCAGGAACCACCAAAATGTATCAACATCTAAAGAATAATTATTAGTGGTGAGGAATGAAAGTCGATGTAGCAAAATATGTGGAGAAGTGCTTGACTTGCCTTCAGGTTAAAGTAGAGCATCAGAAACCATATGGGAAGATCCAATCCTTGGAGATTCCTGAATGGAAGGGGGGCATGTTACTATGGATTTCATAACAAATCTATCTCGTTAAGCTAAAGGTTATGATGCCATATGGGTTATAGTGGAAAAGCTTACGAAGAGTGCTCACTTTCTACCGATCCGTGAGACATAACTCAGAACGGGTTGGAGGAGTTGTTCATCAATGAAATAGTTGCTCGTCATGGTGTGCCGGTGTCGATCATTCCTCATAGAGACATGAGTTTTAAGTGCATGTTTTAGAAGAAGTTCAATGATGTTATTGGAATGAGGCTACACATCAGTACAACATACCATCCATAGACGTTTGGCCATTCCGAAAGGACTATTCAGATGTTAGAGGACATGCTCTGGACATGTATCATAGACTTTGGCAGAAGCTAGGATAGTCTCCTACCATTAGTAGAGTTCTCATATAATAACAACTACTATGCTAACATTTGAATGCCCTCGTATGAGATGCTTTATGGTTGAAAGTGTAGAACCTTTGTGTGTTGGGGTTAAATTGGACAGAAGGAATTGGGGAATATTGAAGTTATAAAGGCTACAAACGAGAAACTAAGCAGAGTTAAAGCCTACATGAAAGCTGCTAAGGATAGGCAAAAGTCTTATGTCGACAAACGCGGAAGATCGATTGAGTTTAATGTCAGTGATAAAATAATGCTAAAGGTTTTACCTTGGAAAGGAATCATTCGATTCAGAAAGAGAGGAAGCTAAGCCCTAGGTTTATTGGGCCTTTCATAATAGTAGCCCATGTCGGAGAAATGGCATATAGGCTGGAACTACCAGAGGAGTTAAGTGGAATTAATTCTATTTTTCATGCATCATATCTGCGTAAGTGTTTGGCAGACGACGATGCATATGTTTTGCTTGAGGATGTGGAGATAGATGACAGATTGAATTACGTAGAGCATCCTATGGTGATAATAGACCGGAAGGAGAAACGATTGAGGAATAAAGTGGTTTTGCTCGTTCTGGTAAAGTGGAAACATAGAAAAGGGTCGGAATCCACCTGGGAATTTGAGGATGAAATAAGATAGCATTACCCTTGATTGTTTGATGCATAGCAGGTTTCGGGGATGAATCCTAAATAAGGGGGATGGACTTGTAACACCCCGAATTTTCAAAGAGAATCAACGTTCTCGCGTGGAGAGGAAGTTCTCACATGAAAGAGAGTTGTCACGCGAGAATGCTTGTGAAGGGTGAGACCATGTAAATAGGCGAAAGCACCCAATTCTCTTCACTTCGCGTGAAAAGTTCTACTGTTGTGCTTAGAGAGAGAGAGGCGAAAGGTTAGAGAAAGAAAGTAGTTCAAAGTGGTGTTTAAGGTATGTATTTGATGTTGTTCAATGTATTTATACCTTTATGATTGTTTAGTAATGATATTAGTGCATAATTATGTAGTTCCCGATCGAGAAGCTCTCGGTTTGGTGTTGTTCTTACTCAAATATCATAACATGAGTTATAGAACCTTCTTTTTTACATGTTTTTCCATGATTTAGGGCTAATATGCATACCTTATTGATTACCTTGATAAAGTATTATAGTTCTGTTGGCATAGTATGCGTTTAATCATTGAAAATAGCTCAAAAATCGAAGACTTGTGGCTGAAGTTTGGGGTAGATTGATAGTTCTCGAGCGAACAGTTAGGTTCTCATGTTAGGCGGTTATTTTGATAGTTTTCGCATGAAAGGTAAACTTGTATGGCAAGTTATCGCATGAAGGATAGTTCTTATGTGACATATGGTTATGCGAATGGTGAAGTTCTCACGCGAATGATTGAGTTCTCATAATAGATGGTTATTGTCATAGTTTCGCAGGAAGAGTGAAACTTGCGTGAAAAGTTATCGCGCGAGGGTTAGTTCTTGTTTGACACGGTTCTCGCGCGAATCCTTGTTCTTGCATAGTTGGTTTCTCAGAGAGTTATACCTTTGAATCCATATAGTTACACTGGTAGTATGTAAATAAAGATAGTAATCTTAAAGAATTTATAGCTAAAGAAAGAAAGTATATGTATTACTGTAGTTAAAGATTTGCAAAAATATAGTAAAGTTCACATGTGAAACGTTAAAGAACTTGAATAATAAATTCAAGAATAGTTACCCGTTAAAGCACAATTGTGAAAATGTTAAAGTACGCTAAAAAAGTCTTGCAAGCATAGAGGTCTTGACGTATTTCAAGCCTCAACACAGTAGTGCGTAATAGTAAAGGACAGGAGTCTTGCATGTGTTGCTAGCCAGACCAGAGTCTAACATAATGGCAAGCAACGGTAAAGTCTTGTGTTCTACACGAACAATGGCTAAAGGAGTGTTGTACGAAGTACGGCTCACAATATAGTAAAGATAAAATAAAGATAAAGTACCTGTAAAGTAAAGACAAAGTAATGATAAATTAAAGATAAAGTACAGATAAAGTAAAGATAAAATTGTGATAAAGAAACGTTAAAGTAAAAGCTAAAGATGGTTAAAGAGCATGTATAATATAAGCTAGAGGAGTCTTACCTTAGCTTAAGCATAAAATTAAAGTGTATGTGTTGCTAAAGTATGAAAGATTGTATATTTTTAATAAAGTGCGGTTAAAGAAATTTTATAAAGTAAATCTAGAGCTTACCCAGCATCGCTGACTTTTGTATGCATATTAGATTGACATGTATGCTAAAGGAATAAGTTGTGAGCTTGGCATGGATTTGGAAGCTACTTGTCACATGGTCGAGACTAGCATCCTGGCATAGTTTAAGGATATATAGTTAAAGTTATCAATGTTTGATGTAATTAGTAAATTATGACAATGTTTTATGTTTCGCTGCTTATATTGATGAAATTTTGAGTTCGAGAACTTTTGTTTCTGATGTTCGAATACAACTATGAGGTTGCCTGGAATCAAGGCCTTACACCAAGGATAAGGGCAAGAAGAGCATAGGGAAAGGCAAAGGCAAAGCTATTTTCAAGAAAAAGCCTCCAAAGGATGCCAAGTATTTTGATTATGATGAGACTGGGCACTGGAAGAGGAATTGCCCCATATATCTAGCTCGATTATAGCAGGCTAAAACTTCAAGAGAGGTGTCCTCAGGTATGCATGTTATCGTAATTTTTTCTTTTTAGAGAAAATCTTGGGTGTTCAACACCGGATATGGTTCTCACATTTGTAATGATTTGGAGGGACTAATAAAGATTAGAAAACTGAAACAAGGTGACTTGGAAATCCATGTTGACAATGGACAAAAGGTTGCTGCAAAGGCTATAGGAGAATTTATTTTCTTTTACTTCCTTTTGGTTTTGAACTTGTTTTGAACAAAATTTGTTACATTCTTAGTTTGACTAGAAATATTGTTTATATTTCTGCTTTGTGTGAACAAGGTTTTAAATATGCATTTTATGGTGATTTTATTATGCATATTTAAATGATGTGTTCTATTTCGATGCAAAACCTCATAATGAAATACAAGATAGATGACCAGAACAATAACGTTTTATATAGCGTCTCCCATATACGTAAGAAGTTAGACTTTAATGATACATATATGTGGCATTGTAAAGTTGGTCACATAAACAAGAATCATGTTAAACAACTCCAAACCACGGGAATTTAAAATTCCACTAGTTTAGAAACGTTCAAAGAGTGTGAATTATTTTTAAGTGGAAAGTTAACAAAAGCACCCTTTCTAAATGTTGGGCAAAGAGCTAAGGATCAGTTAGGATTTGTACATTCAAATGTAGGTGGTCCATTCAGAACATTGTCAAGAAACAAAGAAAGATACTTTATTACATTTACTGATGATTTTAGTAGATATGGTTATGTTTACCTTATGAAGAGTACTAGAACGAGATACAAAATCAGCTAGATAAGACTATTAAAATGATTCAATTAGATCGAGGCGGTGAATATCTTAGTCAATATTTTGACGATCATCTAAGAAATTGTGGAATAGTTTCACAACTCGCTCCACCTATAAAACCACAGCTTAATGGCATGTCTGAAAGGAGAAATCGAACTCTATTAGATATGGTTTGATTAATGATGTGTCATATAAACCTCCCACACTCCTTTTGTAGTTTTGCTCTCAAAACTGCCTCAAGAATCATAAATATAGTTCTAAAAAAGAAGGTGGACAAAACACCTTATGAGATATGGCATGGTGGAAAACCTAAAGTATCCTAGCTTAGGGTCGGGGGATGTAACGCCTATGTTATTCGTGAATCTTCGGATATAAACCATATGAGGCAAAGTTTTTTCCATAGTGTACCATAAAACAATCGGTTATTATTTCTACAATCCTTTTGAAAACCGGGCTTTCATTAAATGCAAAGCCACCTTCTCGGAGAAGGAACTTCTGGCACGAGGGATTTGTGAGGATCGTGTGGTCTAAAAGAGGTTCAAGAACCATAAGTAACTGAACCAATTGTTCATGTTGAGCCTGACAGGACTCAAGAAACACAGTAACACCAAGTGTTCGCAGAAGTACTAGGAATCATCATCAACTTGATCGATATATTAGGGTGCATGAATGTGATGACATCATGATAACTCATAAAGTTGAGCTTGCTACTTATAAAGCTGTAATCTTTTATTTTAAATCCAAGAGATGGCTTGTAGCCATGTATGCTGAAATGTAATCCATGTATGACAACCAAGTTTGGTCTTTAGTTCATCTTCCAGTTAGAAGTCGAACCGTAGGAAACGAATGGATCTTCAAGAAGAAGACTGACATAAATAGCAATGTGCAAACCTACAAAGCTAGGCTTGTTGCGAAAGGGATTACTCTGACTCAGGGAATTAATTATGCAAAAATTTCTCGCCAGTAGTCATGCTTAAATTGATTAGAATTCTACTTGATATTGTTGTGTATTATGGCAATGAGATATGACAAATGAATGTCAAAATTATGTTCCTTAATGGACACTTACTTAAAGATGTCTATATGGTATAACTTGAATGTTTTGTCGATCCAAAGAATCCTAATAAGGTATGCAAGTTGAACAAATCCATTTATGGCTTGAAGCAAGCGTCTCGTAGCTGAATCTCTGTTTTGATTAGAAAAGCAAAGAGTTTGGTTTTGACGAGAATGAAGATAAGCCAAGTGTTTACAAGAAATCTAGTGGGATCCATATCATTTTTCTTATCCTATATGTAGATGACATACTGATCATTAGTGACAACATTCCCATGCTTAAGGATGTTAAGGCTTGGTTATGCAAATGTTTCACAATGAAAGACCTTGGCAAAGCTATTTATATTTTAGGAATAAAAATCTACACAGATAGATCAAAGCGGTTAATCGGTTTAAGTCAAAGTACATATATTGATAAGGTCATTTGATGCTAATTAATGCAAGACTCTAAAAGGGGACTCTTGCCCATGGCACATGGAACCATACTCAATAACGATCAGTTTCCTAGCACTGAAGACGAAAAAAAGAAAATAGAAAGGCTTTCGTATGCTTCTGCTTTGGTTCTCTCATGTACGACATGTTATGTACTAGACCTAATGTCTTATATACTTTGAGCATGATGAGTAGATATCAACAATATATGGGAAAGAGTCACTAGGCTATAATAAAAAACATTCTGAAGTACTTGAGAAGGACTAAGGATATGTTCTTGATATATGGAGGGCTGGATGAGGAGCTATCAGTTAAGTGTTACACTGATGCCAACTTCCAGATAGATTTAGATGATTCATGATCATAAAATGGGATATGTTTTCATTATGAATGGTGGAGCTATTGCTTGGAAGAGCTCCAAGTAGAGTGTGGTTGCTCAATCCACTTGTGATTCAGAATGCAATGTTGCATTGGATGCTTCAAATGAGGCTACCTGTATGAAGAAGTTCATTGTTGATCTCAAAGTAGTGCCTAGCATACAGAAACCAATCAAGATAGTATGAGACAATACGGGTGCCATTGCTCTTGCAAACGAACCAAGGTCATATCAGAACACGAGGCATATACTCAGGATATTGCACTACATTAGCGAAATAATGAAGCGTGGTGATATTGAAGTAAGTAAAGTTCACAAGGATCTGAATCTGGTTGAACCCTTTACTAACCTTTGCCTTAAGCTAAAAATAAGGAGCATGCTGAAAAGATAGGGCATAGATTTGCCAGACAGTGAGCATGATCTGTAATTAGTATTGATGTTTCTCGAACTATATACACACTGACGAGCAGGTATTATGTGAGCTAAAAAACATAAAAAGATTTATTTTACCAATTTGTATTACGATAATGTACTTTTTTAAATATAAAAGGCGATAGTTTTATGGTGTGATTATTATAAAAAAGTCATATATAAAAGTTGTGAACGTTTAAAAAATTGGGAGAACTTTAAAAAGGTTAATAAAACTTGTGATATCTAAAATACTACTCTAACAAACCTTTTATCTATAATTTGATCTCAACCACTTATGAAAATAATGATAGTTAAGAAAAAAACTTTTTTTCTTACACTTTTTAGATTTGAAACCTTTTTTATTTGACTTTTTTCCATTAATATATGGGTTTGAGTTTTTATTTTCCTTCTCTATTGTTATTGATAATGACATTATAATTAAGCATAATAACTATATTTATAAGTAATGATAATATTGAAAAAAGTATATACAATTTATCATTACATATGTCTATATATATATATATATGTATGTATGTATGTATATGTATATGTATATTAGGTTTGGAAACATTCGAACGACAACACTATTTATTGCGAGAACTTATGAAAACTTATCAAAATCAATCAAAACTATTATTTTTTTGTTAAAATACCGTCATTATTGTACATATAGAAGAATATGATCTTATGTGTATTTGTAAATTTACAAGTGTAAAAACATTAACACTAGTGTACGTTTTGCTTACACTTGCAAATATGTTTTTTTTTTGTGCAAAACTTACATGAGTGTTAACTTTTTTATACTTGTGAATTTACATATATACATCTAAGACCATATACTTCTACTTGTGTAATAATATTATTGCAACAAAAAAATGATTTTGATTGATCTTAATGTAAAGTCCTTGTCATGATCGATTCCATATATTGTTGCACTTGATAATCAAATTACGACAGATGTGTGTGTGTGATATCAACGAACATTAAACAAACTCAATCAAATATTATTAATCAAACAATTACAATACCAAAGGAGTTTACATCGTTTAAGCTTGATCCACCTGAGGTAAGCTTCCCTCGGGTGGCCTATCACATATCTCTCTGCTCTCTCACTTTTAGAGCACCTTTACAAATGAACACATATAATGAAATACAAAGGAAAAACATCTATTTATACTATCCAGATGTTCTCAAGCGGAAACTTTAAGTTCTCGCGCAGCAACTCCAAGGTGCTGTTTGTTTTTTCTGCAGGAAAACGTCTGCGGTCTGCAGACCACATCTGCAGACATCTGCAGTAGAAGAGGTGGACCAAACGTCTGCAGTCTGCAAGAAAAAGACTGTTTGTTTTTTTAACATCTGCAAAATGCTAAAATATTCTGTAATTAAATTA
>BJCO01733325.1:0-11286 GCA_018326465.1 Flaveria floridana
GTCTATTGTGTCTGATCGCGACACCCGGTTTACATCTAAATTTTGGAAGAAATTCCATGATGCGATGGGGACGAGACTACATGCTTTGAGCGTGCGTGATCGATTTTGGAGGAAGTTGGGATAACCATCTGCCGTTAGTAGAATTTTCGTACAACAACAGTTACCATGCCAGCATTGGTATGCCACCTTACGAGATGCTATATGGTAGAAGATGTAGGACACCCGTTTGCTGGTGTGATATTGGTCAGAAGGAGTTAGGGAGCATTGAAGTGATTGAGGCTATGATGGAGAAGCTCGAAAAGATTAAAGCCTTCATAAAGGCACCCAAGGATAGGCAAAAGTCGAATGCCGATAAGCAGCATAGACCGATTGAGTTCCAGGTGGGTGACCGTGTTATGTTGAAGGTCTCACCGTGGAAGGGTATCATTCGGTTCAGGAAGCGGGGCAAGTTGAGCCCGAGGTACATAGGCACTTTTCGAATCATTGCTCGAGTAGGAGAGGTGGCCTATAGACTGGAGTTACCGGATGAGTTAAGTGGAATTCACTCGACATTCCATGTATCTCATATGCGGAAGTGTTTAGCAGACGAGGATATGATTGTACCACTGGAGGACATTGAAGTGGATGAACGGCTCAATTACGTAGAGCAACCGGTGGCAATCATTGATCGTAAGGAGAATAGGTTACGGAATAAAGTAGTTCCTATTGTGCGTGTACAGTGGAAGCACAGAAAGGGATCCGAGTCTACATGAGAGACTGAAGAGGAGATGAGACAACATTACCCACATCTGTTCGTGGAAATGCAAGTCAACCCCAAGTTAAGGGGTTAAAAGTGTCCAAAAGGACAAAAGTTTGGGAAGTTGGTGAATAAAGCAACATGGCCGCCCATGCCATGTTACTTTTCACCTATCAATCGGATTTTAAAGAGAGAGAGAAAGATAAAAGAAGAAAATTCTTGAGAATTTTAGAAGAAACAAGGAAGTTTGAAGTTTTTTGGTAAGAATTCTCGAGTTTTTGATGTTTAGACGATTCTAGACTTGGTAGTATGCTTATAAATATGATTGTGTGTTCGGATGTGTGTGTGTGTTTTAGCTGCTAGAAACGTTTGAGAAACTCAAGAAAAGGGTATAAGCTCGAAAACAACTAAGGTGAGTTCTAGAACCCCTTTTTAAACATGTTTTGAAAAATTTTGGGGCTGGAAAATGCATGTATGTACGTTTTTATAAAACTGGGTTTCACACCCGTAAGTATATTTTGAATATGAATGTGGGTGGGCGTGATTTGGGTGCATTTGATATTATTATCATGATGTGTGTGTATGTTTTGATGCTTAGAATGATAGAACTAAGCTTAGATGTCGATTTAGAATGAATTGGGACTGATTTATGTTGCTTAAGTGAACATTTGATGCCCAACCGCCTAAACAGTACCCACAACCATTTGAAGTTGCCTTAGAAAAAGTTAAGTGAGCCCATGCGTCTAAACAGGGCTCAACCATCTGAACAGGGCCCATGCATCTAGGAATTTCCCAAACGTCTAAGTGTCCAAACCGCCTGAATAGTTCCATACGTCTAAGGTGAAAACGACCAAGTGTAGGTCCATGCGTCTGAATAGTACCCAACCGTCTAGATAGTTTTCTCAGGATGCCCAAGTACAAGGCCAGACGCCTGAACAGGGCCCATGCGTCCAAACTGGGCCCATGCGTCTGATACTTAGAAAATTTTCAAGAATTTTATGGGAGTCTGTGCAATTAGGGTTTGTCACGACAGTTGACTTTTGTTATTAAATGCCTGATTCCAAGCATAATTATGTTTGTTTTTATGATTCCCTATTAATATTATTAATATTACTGTTTCATTTAATCCTATCATTAATGTTATTAATATTATTATTGTGTGACTTTACGTGGTATGTTCTTGATCGAGATAGAAATTATTATTATTAATCAAGTGAAAGATTAATGAATAAAGAAAAGTGGAACGTAAATGAATGAATGAAAGTCTTGCAAGCAGATGTAAAGAGGTACACGGATTTATTGTTGTTAGCTCAACTGTGATGCGGGTTAGCTACCTTGAAGGATGCACAGATGGTCAATCTTTGAGATTGACAATGAGGTGAGCGACTCTGTGTCGCAAAATACTCGGAAGACATGCAATCCTTGTGATTGCTAATGAGGTGAGCGACTCTGTTGTCGTAAAAGACTCGGAAGACTTGCAACCCGTGAGGTTGATAATGAGGTGAGCGACTTTGTTGTCGCAAAAGACTCGGAAAGATAATGATAAAAGTACGAAATGAACGATGAAGAAGATAATAATGATATTACCTACATGTACGTATGATGTGTGATCATATATGAAAGTAACGAACGGTTTGAAATGAAAAGTGAAGTATTTTATTTATAAAACTAGAACTGACTCAGCAACGCTGATTTTTATGTGTTTTTCAGTTGGCAGGTAATAGTTGCTGAGGATGGCACGGGACAGCTACTTAGCATTTTGGGATGGCATCCACTAGAATAAAAATGACATTTTTGTGATGTAATGCAATTACAGTATTTTGCAACTTTAACCGTATTATATTGCTTTGCAAAAGTTGTCATTTATATATATATGAAATGATTTAATTAATTTCCGCATCGATGTTTAAAATAACTGTATGTTTTATGTGCGATGGATGACCAACTGTGAGGTGCCCGGGAACGGGGTCTTACATAAAGCATATTTTTTCTATACTACCATATAATATTTTTTAAGAGGATAAGATAGTAATTTTACTCAAATTATAAGACCCATAATACAATATCTTAAGCATAGAGTACAATTGTCCTATGTAATAATTTTATTTTTATCCCTATTTAATAAACTATTCTAATTAATATTCTATGTAATACACATTTTAGTATATTATTTAATAATATGATATTATTTAATTCAGTATATTAAGTATTATATTATTTGTAATACTTGAAAATAACATTTAAATTTATTAAATACTATTTAAATAATTAAGTATACAACTAATACTTATAATGCTAATAGTTATATTTTCCAAGGGTATTTTGGGTAGTCGATAAGTTTGGTATTTATGACTAAATTTGTTAGTAAATGACATATTATTTAATATGTCTAAAAAATAATATAATAATAATAATTTTAATAGTAATGATTATTTTTATTAAAATGTTAACAACAACAACAATATTATGCTAAAATTTAATATTGTGTTTTTATCATGTTATGTATATGTAACAATCTAATAATAACATATCATTAATCATGATATAATATTCTATATTTTATCATAGTTTTTTATTCAAATACTTTTAATGTATTTGTTTTACTTGATATTCACAAGTTATTAAATATCATATGTTCAATAATAGTAACATATAAATATAATAACAAATCACTAAATCATATGTAGACATCCATGAGAATCCGGACGCTTATATCATTGAACTCATTAAAATCATGATATCCTAAGAACTATCATTATGACATTCACATATACATTTAAACTCAAACCATGGTGAATCGTGGGTGTCCACTATTCTACTTTATAAAGAAAAACCTTATGATAGAAATATGATTTTACAAAAAAATTAATACACATAATATAACTTTTCAAGCATTATGTACAAGTGTTCAATACAATCATTCTTTACCTCTTATTAATGAACTTCTTGCAATTAATACATTTATTAATATATTATTTAATATTGTAAGATTATTTAATTCAGTACATTAAATGTTATATAACTTTTAGTATTATAACTTAACATATAAATTAATAAATAAGTATTAGCTTATTCGAATACTTAAGTAAATACTTTTATAATAATAATAAATAATAATAATGAAAATAATAATAATAATAATAATAATAATAATAATAATAATAATAAAATTTATAAATAAGTATTATTCTATTTGAATACATAACTATATAATTACTAAATATTTTTATAACAATGATGATAATAATAATCTAGATCTATATCGTCTATTATTTTATTACTATCAATAAAACATCACTTTAAGACAAGATTGTAATTTTGCAATAATTTTAAGATAATATATAAAGGATTGTAAGCTTTAATCTTTAATATTATAAGAAATCTTTCTATTATACTCTTATTCTGCTTCAGAAAAATGTATCACATGGTTTTCTTTTAATTTATCTATATTTAATATCTAATATCATAACAAATCTTTTTATTATCAAAACAAATCAACATATACTATGTTGAATGTGAAGTTTTTTAAAAATATTTGTTAAACTTTAATCATGTTTAATACTTATGTTTACCTAAAAGTTGAGTCAATCAACTATTCTTGTTAATTCTAATTAGTTTTTTAACAATATGTTAGCTCTAACAAATGATAATAATCATAAGTCGTATAAGAGATTTAAAGCATAAAACAAAACAATTGATAAACTAAGTGAAATGTAACAAGTATAAACTTGTGAATTATTCACACTGCTACACCGCGCGAGTTACCCACTAGTCCTTATCATAAACATTACAAATTTATGTGGAGCCTCAGGAATAACAAATAAACTCAAAACATAGGTCTATACATTAAACTACAATTTACATTAGCAATGAATATGTGATAGGTTCAAATGGATCGATTCTGTGTTATGATTAAGCAATCAACAATTAAAAGAACAAAGTAATCAACAATTGCAAAGATTCAAATCATTTTCTATTGATTAGATGCAAGGATTACAGTGTACAATTGAGAGAAATGTTCAAAACGTCTAACTACACAATACACATAAACCTATTTACACTAAACAAAGAAACTAAAGGAACATATATTACACAATAAGTCCCTATACTATTGCAAAACTAAAATACAATGCAAAAGTAAAATACAAAGACAAAATAAAGACAACATGTTAAATCTTTAAGAGGTGCTAACAATACTCCCCCTAAGATTTACATGGTCTTCAGTCTTTAGTTATCTTAAATCTTCATTCTCTTGATCTTCTTTAGCTTCAATCTTCTATCTTCTTCAGTCTTCTCAGCTACATTCTTCTATCTTCTCTTTATGTGTGATCTTCTTTCTTCCTGTGCATCCATCTTTAATCTTCAAAGTAATCCTCTAGTTCTTCTTTAACTTTAAACATTGGCTTCTTCTTGTAAAGCTCTTGTTCTCTCAAGGCTTTAGCAATAGCAGATTTAAACTTGCTATCTAATACACCTTGCTCAGGCTTTGCCTCATTCGTCTTTATCTCCATTTTGTTCATGGCTTCGGGTGTCTCTTTAGATACTCATGTAATGTCAATGTTAGCATATAAATCAATAGGCTTTGAATTACCTTTTGAGTATACTTCTAACACTCCCTTATTGGATATCCTAATGAACTCTATATCTTTAATATCTTTCATCATGATGTTTGCATAAGCCAAAGCTTTCCTCAGTGATATTCTCTCCACAACAACATTCATTACTTTAATAATTGACAAGAAATATTTCATATCATTTTCTACTACTTTAGGAGTTATTCGTTCAAACTTTTGCACTGACAAGAAAGGTATATAGCTTGGATGCGACAATTTGAGCTCAAACACACCAAAAGTAGTAATCATATCCTCATCCCAGTTAATGAGATTTTGGACTAACTTTAGCTCAAATGTTTCAGTATTGTAAATTCATCGCAGGATAGGTTTTGATTTCTGTGTTCCATCAATAACCATCAATCCTGGAGTAGTTACCTTTCCAAAATAGTCATCACAAAACTCAATCAGGAAATGCTTATCCTCTGATTGTTTTCCCTTTATTTTTCTATTCTTTTTCAAAGTACCAAAGTACTCCTTGTCCTCTTGAGAACATCTTGTTTCCAAGAAAGCACTTGCTCTTGTAATTCTTCTATTCAGCAGCTCTACAAACATCTCTCCACGCTTAGCTCCAGTCAGATTGATCAAAAGTAGTTTGTTCAACTCCTTTAAGTCTTGAACTGGGAGCTTTATGATGCTTGAGTAAAAGTGATAAATATCACACACAACATTTACTCATTTTATTAAGAAAGCATCAAAGATCTCATCGTATTTCCAAGCCACAATCTTAACTTCGTTGGTAGAATCTAGAGCAATCATGGCATTTAGCAGTTCTGATATAGATTGTCCTTTTTGCAGTACGTTCAGCACCAAGTCTCCTGTTGATCTGGCTTTGTTAAATATTTGTTTCTGATCAAGAGAAACTTTATAAGCTTGTTTCTCTGTCTTCGAAAACATCCTCATCAGCTCTTTCCTTTGCTCATATACGTTTGTCTTCTGAGCCATTGATCTGATTTCTTGAGGCTTTAGCACTTTTGTTCTTTTGGTTATCTCCAATATTGAGGATTATCCGTGTCCAGAATAATCATCTTGTTAGATTGTTTCTCTGTAGCTTGAAAACTTCTAACAAGGTTCCTCAAGGATTCACCTTGGAGTCTCTTTAATCTTTTCAATGGGTAGTTTCGTGCCTATAACCAAGATCTCAAGGAAACAATGCTCAAATCATCAGGATCTGGATGGTGAAACTCTGAGCTTGGCATTTCTTCAACGTTTATGCTCTCTTGCAATGGATTCCATTCTCCATGCTCCACTATAATCTCTTTTGGATCCGCTACTGACTCTGCAGTTATACATTTCTCATATTCTTCGTTTATCTGCGTCACTATCACTCCATCCAGGAATACTCGGTTATACTTCATCTTTACAAGGAAGTTGTATCAATCCTCAAAATCAACAGGAACTTCATCTGGAACTGTTTCCACAGGAGTGAAGTCCTTTTCACAGACTGCTTCATCTATATCTTCATCCTCCAATACCTCATCGTACCAATCATCATTAAATTCCTCTTCAATATCATCAAGTGCCTCAATAGTTTCTTGCACATATTTCTCTCCTTCCTCCTATACTTCAGTAAGATTTTGAACTTTAGATGAAGACTCAGGTAAGACTGATTCATCCAGTTCATCTAACTTCCTCTTACCTTTATCAACAACATTAGCTTCTTCAATATTAATTGGATTTACTTCAGAGACAATCTCAAGATCAGGTGAATCAACTTTTTGATCTTTTTCAACTTAGCCAACTCTTCATTCAGCATATCATTTTCTTCATTCATCTTTTTATACTTTTTTTCCATGACATCATAATCTCTAATCATTACATCAAATGTCTTCATGATCTCAGATATATCATTCATCACACTAACTATCTCATCATCCTTCAGTTTAATAACTTCTTTTAACTTCAAGTTTTCTTCATTCAACTTAGCTATCTCTTTTTCTTGAGACATGATATCTTTCAACTTTTTAGTCTCATCAACATCTATAATATCATCAGTCTGTACAGACACATTTTGTACTGTAATGACTGGAATGTCTTCAGATTCTATAAGAGTTATGCCTTGAAAGACAGGCTCAGATAGCATAACTTCTATAAACTTAAAATCAAATGTTTGACTTTGTACATCAGCCTTAGCTTCTCTAGCACCTTGTGTTTATGTCATTGGTTCATCATGAGTTTCACCAATATCAAGTGTTTCATCATCATGATCAGATACAGTGGCTTCACTGCTATCAGCTTGATGTGCCTCTGTTGCACCATCATCTCCATCATCATCACTATCATCTGCTGAGCTTTCAGTAGCTTTATCATCATAAGAACTTTCATCATCATCTTCATCACTTTCATCATCCTCTTCATCAATAATCTCTTCAACAACATCTTCTATCAGATCATTTGGATCTATTGGTTCATCCTTAAACAAATGAAAGTGTTGTAGATTAATATCAACCTCATCCATAGCTACATTCCTCATGTAATCAAATAAAGGAATATTTGGAGCTCGAGTAATAACTTCCAGTCTCTTATAGACAACTTCAGACATATGTTCAAGCTCCAGTCTACACCTTTAACTCCATCTACATACAAGTCAAGATGATCTTCATTTATGAGCAGCTGAAGAAATCTCGGATACATCAAGTACTTATTTCTTTTTCCTCTCTCTAAATTGTAGATGAATCCATTCATAATCCACTTAGCCATGTTAAATCTTCTGTTAGTAGCTAAGGCTATGATAGGAGATGCAATATCCACTGGGAATGAATCCCATCCTGCACTTCTTTTGGACATGCACTGTTGGAATATATAACAGAGTAATTTGCAATGGTTGTACACCCCTAGCCCTAAAACATTGTTCCTTAGGGAAATGGTCAGGGTGACCCATTAGCATAAACACCTCTCTACAATCATTGAATGTATACTCTGCTAAGTCTTAAGGATCATTCTCTCCTAGTCTGAGAGCTACTCTAATTGCTTGCTCAGAGACTTCAATCATCCTATCATTTGTTATGAACGCTCTGACAACCTTGTTCCCTTCATCATCTTTTTCTATCTCAGCAGTTCTCTCCAGAATCTCTTAATCAATCTTGCTTTAATCACAAGTCTAGCACATATGGCATACACATATTTTGTTCTCAACAGAAATCTAATAATCTTCTCATAACCAGCTGCCTCTCTACTTTCTTCATTTAAATAAGTAGCTACATTATGCTTTCGTTCAAATATCAATTCAGCCATCTGCACAAACAAGTACACACACTTTAGGATCTTGATTTATTTGAAACAATTTGATTTTATCAAACTTTGAATTAAATGTTTAAGGAATTATTATGTTTTAAACACTTAGTTTTTAATGTATATCAACTTGTACTTAATCATTTTCTAGAATTCCTTAAAATTCTGTCCAATTTATATTAAGTACAAATTATTGTATGATTGTATTAAAACATACTAACTCACTTATCATTTCATCAAAGTTATTTATCAATTAAGTTTTTATGGATTTTTTATTAATTTTTTATTAAAAAATTTCAAACTTTTGAACTGTTCATCTTCTTCATTTGACTGATGAAGAACACCTTTTACTCAATGTTCATGAAAGCAATAGTTCCACATTTCAAAATTATTGAAATTCAGTGTATATTAACAATATATGACCAATTTAAGTTCTTAGATTCATTTTGATACATCAATTTCAAGTTTTTCAAGTTTTAGGGTTACAAACGCCTAAACAGACTCGAAACGTCTGACTGATTTTGAATTAGTAACTTGAAATGAAATGATTTTATCAATGAACTTACGTTCGTCAATCACATGTACACACTTTCAATTAAGAAATTTCAGAAACAGATGACAATATTGAGTGTAATGGGTGAAATGGGTGTCGAATGAGTTCAGGGGTCTTTGATTGTGAATGAGTGAAAAAATGAGAAGTGTTGTTTATAAACTAAGTGTAAAATTCTAGACGCATGAGCACCGTATGGGCGTTTGAGGTTACACGCATGAGAACTGTTCAGCCGCATAAGAACTGTTCAGACGGTTTTCCACTGTTCAGTCGATCTTGCACTGTTCAGCCGCATGAATACATATGAAACGTCCACACTTAGTCAACTTTACACTTAATACGTTTGGTACTGTGTAGGCGCATGGAAATGTTTATCCGCCCAACACTTAACCAAATTTCTTAAACGTCTTACAACTGTTCAGGTGCATGAGTCTATTAGAAATGCCTAAACACTTTTAATAATTCTGAAATCTCATCATATACCTAAATGGACTTATGGCCACTATTTAGGCGCATGAGTTTCAATACACTTGTACATTTTTCACAACTTTCACCTGAACACTGTTTAGACTTATTAGCACTGTTCACGTACTAATATTCAAACAATTTGCACTTTTGACATTTTAAACCCTTTTATTTTAATTTAAATTTTAAAATTAAATCTCCCTTCATTTTAATCTCAAAATTAAACAAATTGTCTTATGTATAACATTTGCAGGAAGCTTTTCATTTTATAGGTTCATTTTCATTTTATCATTATCAAAATTTTACACTATCAAACATACATATACTTTGAACATTTAGCTTCACCCTTTCCATTCAACATTTTTATTTTGATTTTCTGAGAAAACTCTTACATTTATTACTCCCCCTAAACTTTTAAGTTTTATAAACTTAAAAGTTTCCCAAGTTAACAAAATAGGATCACACTTATCATTGTTAAATTGCATGCACACAGAAAACATGCATAATATCAAAATTAAAGCAAAATCCAAATCTAATATGTACAATAGAATTATTGTCTGCAGTAAGATCATATCAGTTAAGATCAACACATTAAAATAAAATAAAGTGTGAATAGTCATAGACATTGAATAAATCCTGATCAAGTGTGTTCCAGGTCAGTGATTTCACAGCAAAGGAGACACAAGATCTAAGGACAGAAAATGAGTGTTTTTGACAAAAGTATAAGCTCACTTATCTTTTCAATTCTTAGATTGATTAAGGTAGAGTTAGATATGACATTATATGTATCATACAAAGACTTAGAGAGATCAACTATCATCAAGCCATGCAAGTAAGCCCACATTCTCAACTTATTACCTGACATATATGCATAACCAGAGTTCATGTTATTAATTAAACAGAGAATGATCATGGATAACCATTTGATCAGCTCTAACCATCCATTTGAGTGGGTTGTGCATATTGGTATCTTTTACATAAAAGGAGATTATCAAGGTCTGTAATCACTTACAATAGAGGATATCTCAGTATTTTAGGTCTATGATGACTCATAACAAAGAAGTGAGATGATGCTTGTAACAGATCTCATGATTAGTCATATCACCATCAGGTGTGAGTGTTGTAACTTAACATGCAATCAATCTGATAAGCTAATACAACTCAAAAGTACTCAAATGAACACACATACAAGCATAAATGATTTAGTTTAATCAGAAGAATTTACTTTTTCAGTATAATAGCATGAGATTGTCTACACATCATATCTGATCATGTCAGACTTTATTATCGAGTGAAGTATGCAACTGATCTCACTAATGTACTATCATTTCTCACATGTTGCAAAAACAGATTCATTCCTAAAAATGAATTAACAAATAAAGAAAGGCTCTAATTTTGTAGTTTTTGTTTTATATTTTATCTTTAATTTTGGAGTTCTCTACTTTTGTATTTGGTTTTTCTACAAAAGAAAACACACACACACTGAAAGACCTGATCTGCCCAAGATGCATATTAAGTTGATGTGGCTGGTGTGATATGATCCAAGTCGGGTCATACCCAATAACAAGCTAAACAAACACCAATAGAATATTTATTTGTTGATAAGATCATAGAAATAAATAATGACACCAAATTTTAGAAAATGGGTTTCTAAAATTATTGCCTTAGTAGATGAACATCATTATATGGATAAT